>OY856413.1:292100124-292380124 GCA_963693085.1 Alisma plantago-aquatica | reverse complement strand
ATCTAGTCATATAATTATATCCACGTACCTGAGTTCAAAGATTTCTAACTTATCCTTGATCATCTAGAAGTTTGGTCATCACCTGATTAAGACAAGACCACATACTATCATCAGATTCTCATCATCTTAACCCTAGTCGTGTTCATTAGGGTTTATATTATCTCATTAGGATATTCCAACGTTTACTTGCATTATTGTCTTATATTTATCTTACTGATGTCATTTTCCAGATTATGATTCATTATCTGAATATTAGGTTCCATATCCTTTTTGTGCACATAATAACCCTAGTTTATATATATTATTCAAGTTAGGGTTACAACCCATGTATCAAGGTTCATCTTCATATAACATGAATTCCGTATACAAAACTGGTCTCATATTTACATATTATCTTTCAGTTACAGATATGAGAATGTTCTGTGAATTTCATCATTTATTGGGCATGCATGTATTAATTGCATTATCTTTAGTGTTATTAGCCCTAATTAGCCATATTAATCAAATTATAGGCTTTCGTGCATCAACATGACCATATCTGACATCATATGAACTATAAACATGATCATAGACTTATTAACATTTTTCCATAATTTAATATCATCATTTGATATTTATTACTCATGAACTAAGCATTTTACAAATAATAAGATATCACTGATATTAATACATCAAAATCCTGATATTATGATTTCATATTGTTCTACACATTTTTCTGAGAATTTAGGTACCTTATTTGCATTTTTCTAATCACTGTGCTATTTTCTACAAATTATATGAGAACTGGATATTTACCGAATTATTTACCTGATCGGGTCAATCAAAATCGGCCACGTGTCTTCTAGGTGGCGCGGCTCCTTTTCTTTCTTGGGTCTGGCCGGTTTAAGGGTTTTGAACCCGGTTTAAGATGATTCGGTCGGTTCATTGTCCATCTTTGACCTTTCTCCTCTCTCTCTCTCGCGATCTGACGGGCGCTGCCTGCTGTGCGAAACCCCGTTCTCTGCCAGTGAGTCTCCGCCACAAAGAGGGCGAGCTTCTGCAGATGCATCGAGGAGTCACAGGACCTGATGACCTCCTCTCCACATGAATCGAGGATAGGGGGTTGGTGGTGCCTGGTTTCGGAGGCAGAGGAGTCCCAGGATCCCTGATCAGAGCTTTTCTGATGCCTACCGTCAGAACTTAGTTGTGCGATCTCTGCAACGACCTCCCTCTCTCAGTCTCGCATCCACAAAGCTTTGTGGAGCCCTCCACCTCCTGGCTCCAGCGTGATATCTAGCCCCGACAAGGATCCACTGAGCTTCATGTTTGATGATGCAGGTTGCTGAAGTCGAGATGGAGGTCCGAGCAAGATTCTGGATGCCTTCGCCGAGATCAGGTTGGTGTTCATGGCTGTGAAGGTGGTCAGATATGGGGGGGTTCTCCTTATACATCCCTTCACCGTGAAGAAGTCATGATGCTGGCCGAAAGCTCTCCGCCAAAAGGAAGTCAGAGTCACCCATTCCCAATCTCCAAGTCTGCTTGCTGCTTGAACACCACGATGGATGATGGAAGGCTAGATGGAGGGGTTTCAGTCTTCTCCTCTTCCTCTCCTTAATTTCCTTTGTCCTACTGACTCTGCCATGAACATCACCGTAGAAAGATGAGTGATTCTGCAAGATTGCTATAGGTCTGTCGATGAAGGACTCCCACCATTGGTGGATGATTGGTTTTTCTACTGGTCTGGCAGAGACACTTCTCTATCATCGGGAAAAGGGATTCCTTCAAAAAAGCACCACACCCTAGATGGGATAGAGGCAGAGGAGTTGTGGCTGAATAGGTGCTGCTTGGTGATTATGATACTCTCTCGTTCTCATTGCAACTATCACCTACGACAGACGATGGAGAAGGTGGAGGAAGTAGGTTCCAGTCTCGAGTGAGGGGTCAGTCTGTTCGGAGAGCTCCTCAGATCGTGGTTTTTCCAGCTATATCCCCTTTGATTGCCTCACCTTCATCGGATCTAGGGACACCTCACTCTATTCTGTTCCTCCCTTTACGGAGGTTAGGGAGGACCGGTTCCCTGGATTAGTTGCTCCCACAAATCTAAAAGGCTGTGTGACACTAATATATCACAGACCTAAGTACTAGATACCTAAAGGAACAATGCTGATCAAAATTATATCCTCAATGTCCCCGATTTCAAAAAGTTGCATCTATCTATAGAAATCTCCAAACATTCTCAAATTTTATACATAGGCTCACAAAATCCTAATGTAGCTTCTATCGAAGTTTGAGATTCAAAGACTATTATTTATCCACGTGAATAAATTCTTCAATTAACCTCATAAATAGGTGTATTAACCTTGAACACAAGTCGATTTGTCATCAACTCTTGATCAAAAAGTGCAAATTTCATTATATAACCACATGACACCTCTAGGTACATCATTAAAATATTTTACCCCAACATGACATCAAATATTATATTGAGTATCAGAATCCTAAGTTCTAGGTCATCACATTCACCCCACCTTATAAGGAATTTTGTCCTCGAAATTCAGCTAATATCATACTCAAGGTGGCATCAATGAGTTCAACTTCATAGATGTGACCAACTCTTAGGTTCTAAGACCACCATTGTCTGCAAGCACACTATGTTGTCATCTTAGGATATATAAGCATGTAGAGTGTACCCACCCCACCTTATCTAGGTTGAAGCATCACTTTATTTTAAGGAATTGTAGTGTCACTTAGTATCTTAGTCATCATATGAAATTCTCATATTTTTGAATTTACATCCTCATAACTCCTTAAGAAAAAGGGTTTTATTCATATGCATGAAGTTAGGAAGGTTCTATTCTTGCTTCATCTTTCACCTACTAAATCAGACAAGGTGATGTCGAGATTTCAGGTCATTATTTACCAGAATTATTAGGCTTAACAACATTAGTGTGGTTTATGATCAACATCATACTAGTATTTCAGCATTAGAGGGGATTATTTTCATCCTTGATATTAGAATTTTTTCTACTTAAGAAGGGCTTATGTAACATGCTTGACCATTAGGGTTTCACCCTATGGTGTGATATTCATACTCAACCTAGAAGCATACATTGAGAAGGATCAAAGTTATGAACTATAGTTCTGATCATGTATCCTATGATCCAAAAATATCTTTAAATCAAGTTCATGAGTTCAACTTTTTATGTCTTGCATGTATTATGTGAAGGGAAAAAGAGAATATACTAAGTTTATCCCATGACCTCAGAATCATATCTTTCATGTTTCATATGAAGGTGAAGAGAATATTTTAAAGTCAAACTTATCATGATTTCAATCTTGGGTGCTACATGTATGATATAGGGGGGGGGGGGGAATATAGAATAGGTCAAGCTTATACGAGTGACTCCTCATATCTAAATCATCTATATAGCTCAAGTGAGGTTTCTATCATCATATATTAAGAAAGAGAAGAAGAAGGGAGAACATGTATTTTGAGTATCTTTTGCACAAAGCATCATACTCTCGTAACTAGAGTTCATATATTACCTCACTTGCAACTAATGATGAGATTCTCAAAATATGTCACTCTAGCTAGGACCTAACTCAGCCAAAGGATTGACTTTATCATATGGGTCATCTACCCATCCTTTTATTTTACCCAATTCTCACATATAGATTTGAATCATGCATAAGGACTCAACTCAACACTCGAGAGTAATCTAGTGTAGGATTTTTTTTACACATATCTCATATATTGGAGGCTAGGTCCTATGACCTTCTCCCTGTGGGTCTTACTCTCTCTAGAGTTTACCACATATCTTATCCTACCACTAGATATCCTCCTTGTATAAGAGCTTGAGGCTCATGCACACTCATCTCTATCTTAACTTAGCTTATCTTAAGTAGGGAAAAGGGGATGTACTTTCATCATTACAACTTAGCATAGATCCTCTAAGAGTGAATTCGACTCATATAAAACTCAAATCTTAATAAGGAAAACTTATACCATCATAGTTCAAGGTTAGATACGATTCTATATGCTTATTTCCTTCATCTTTCTTTTGTCTATCTATCTATCTATCTATCACATAACCTTATGAGGCTCTAGACATCTAATCTAGATCTATTCTCTCTTCTAGACTGATGTCACACCCTTTCACTTAGATTGCATGAACACCCACTACTCTCCTGTGTGAGGGACACATTTTTATATTTACATATATATAATAAAATATTATATAGTTTTTCTCCGAGAAAGAAGGCGTCAGAGAAAACTGTCGAGGCTCGAGCCGATTGGAAAACAAAACCAAATCAGCAAAATCTAGTATCCAACACACAGTAGATAGTCTGGTGCCATGTAACCTAGTGAAATGGTGAGAACATGGTGTAGACTAGTGTAGATACCCAATACATATGAGCTCTATATGCAAAGGGTTTCAGACACTTGTCTAAACCTAGTTCTCGAACATCTAGGTTTTAACCTAGAGGCTAAGTCAAACCTAGTTCCTGTAGAACAACTTGCTATGTTTCTAGGGTTTAAAGTGAAAGGTGAGATTTAGGTTTACTATTTCATGGTGAGAAATTGTTAGGTGTAGCTATTGTTCATGCTCTGATACCAACTGTGACGTCCCCGGATTTTGGCTTCTCCAAACCCTATTGGGAATGAGATGTCAGAATCTGAAAACATCATCCAATCATACCAGAGAGCGATGCGGAAGCATAATATGCATACATGAACATACAACCATAACATACTCAACATTCAACATGAATTTTAATTATAACACGAACTATTACAGATTACATTCACACATTGAATAGAAAATTTTACAGTCTAAGAACATGTATGCTAAACTAGTATCTACACAATAGGTACAACTTGAACAGTGCTCACTTCACATCTTTTATCCCACTTTAGCTCTGAACCTAAAACATACGTGAAATAACGAATCAACATAAAGTTGGTACATGGTTGAAAGATACTATACTATGCTGGCATATTTAAAATACTTGAAAAAGAAGAAATAAAAATGAAAGAATTATTTAAGGAAGAAAATCAGGTAAACCCAAGTTATTAATCATATTTCAATGGACATGTATTACTATGGTGGACTTAGCGCAAACATAAATTATTGGGCCCTATCCCCGCGTACCTTGTACCATTAGGGATCTCCCCGCGTACCTTGTACCATTAGGGAGGTGCTAGTCAACATTAATACTTTCCCTCTCTAATAGAGAGATTAATGAACCATCAATAACTACATTCCATTTTCTTTCTTTAGTGTTCTTATTGTTCAAGGTGGAAATGACAATACATATAGATCTACATCCAACAATGTATTTCAAGTACAAACAAGCAAGTACATATATTTAACATCCAGCAAATCTAGTCATATAATTATATCCACGTACCTGAGTTCAAAGATTTCTAACTTATCCTTGATCATCTAGAAGTTTGGTCATCACCTGATTAAGACAAGACCACATACTATCATCAGATTCTCATCATCTTAACCCTAGTCGTGTTCATTAGGGTTTATATTATCTCATTAGGATATTCCAACGTTTACTTGCATTATTGTCTTATATTTATCTTACTGATGTCATTTTCCAGATTATGATTCATTATCTGAATATTAGGTTCCATATCCTTTTTGTGCACATAATAACCCTAGTTTATATATATTATTCAAGTTAGGGTTACAACCCATGTATCAAGGTTCATCTTCATATAACATGAATTCCGTATACAAAACTGGTCTCATATTTACATATTATCTTTCAGTTACAGATATGAGAATGTTCTGTGAATTTCATCATTTATTGGGCATGCATATATTAATTGCATTATCTTTAGTGTTATTAGCCCTAATTAGCCATATTAATCAAATTATAGGCTTTCGTGCATCAACATGACCATATCTGACATCATATGAACTATAAACATGATTATAGACTTATTAACATTTTCCATAATTTAATATCATCATTTGATATTTATTACTCATGAACTAAGAATTTTACAAATAATAAGATATCACTGATATTAATACATCAAAATCCTGATATTATGATTTCATATTGTTCTACACATTTTTCTGAGAATTTAGGTACCTTATTTGCATTTTTCTAATCACTGTGCTATTTTCTACAAATTATATGAGAACTGGATATTTACCGAATTATTTACCTGATCTGGTCAATCAAAATCGGCCACGTGTCTTCTAGGTGGCGCGGCTCCTTTGCTTTACTGGGGTCTGGCCGGTTTAAGGGTTTTGAACCCGGTTTAAGATGATTCGGTCGGTTCATTGTCCATCTTCGACCTTTCTCCTCTCTCTCTCTCTCTCGCGATCTGACGGGCGCTGCCTGCTGCGCAAAACCCCGTTCTCTGCCAGTGAGTCTCCGCCGCAAAGAGGGCGAGCTTCTGCAGATGCATCGAGGAGTCACAGGACCTGATGACCTCCTCTCCACATGAATCGAGGATAGGGGGTTGGTGGTGCCT
This sequence comes from Alisma plantago-aquatica, assembly GCA_963693085.1. Taxonomy (NCBI): domain Eukaryota; kingdom Viridiplantae; phylum Streptophyta; class Magnoliopsida; order Alismatales; family Alismataceae; genus Alisma; species Alisma plantago-aquatica. The sequence continues at coordinate 292,373,643 of OY856413.1, read as the reverse complement.
GGTTTCAGAGGCAGAGGAGTCCCAGAATCCCTGATCAGAGCTTTTCTGATGCCTGCCGTCGGAACTTAGTTGTGCGATCTCTGCAACGACCTCCCTCTCTCAGTCTCGCATCCACAAAGCTTTGTGGAGCCCTCCACCTCCTGGCTCCAGCGTGATATCTAGCCCCGACAAGGATCCACTGAGCTTCATGTTTGATGATGTGGGTTGCTGAACTCGAGATGGAGGTCCGAGCAAGATTCTGGATGCCTTCGCCGAGATCAGGTTGGTGTTCACGGCTGTGAAGGTGGTCAGATATGGGGGGGGGGTTCTCCTTGTACATCCCTTCACCGTGAAGAAGTCATGATGCTGGTCGAAAGCTCTCCGCCAAAAGGAAGTCAGAGTCACCCATCCCCAATCTCCAAGTCTGCTTGCTTCTTGAACACCACGATGGATGATGGAAGGCTAGATGGAGGGGTTTCAGTCTTCTCCTCTTCCTCTCCTTAATTTCCTTTGTCCTACTGACTCTGCAATGAACATCACCGTAGAAAGATGAGTGATTCTGCAAGATTTCTACAGGTTTGTCGATGAAGGACTCCCACCGTTGGTGGATGACTGGTTTTTCTACTGGTCTGGCAGAGACACTTCTCTATCATCGGGAAAAGGGATTCCTTCGAAAAAGCACCACACCCTAGATGGGATAGAGGCAGAGGAGTTGTGGCTGAATAGGTGCTGCTTGGCGATTATGATACTCTCTCGTTCTCATTGCAACTATCACCTACGACAGACGATGGAGAAGGTGGAGGAAGTAGGTTCCAGCCTCGATTGAGGGGTCAGTCTGTTCGGAGTGCTCCTCAGATCGTGGTTTTTCCAGCTATATCCCCTTTGATTGCCTCACCTTCATCGGATCTAGGGACACCTCACTCTATTCTGTTCCTCCCTTTACGGAGGTTAGGGAGGACCGGTTCCCTGGATTAGTTGCTCCCACAAATCTAAAAGGTTGTGTGACACTAATATATCACAGACCTAAGTACTAGATACCTAAAGGAACAATGCTGATCAAAATTATATCCTCAATGTCCCCGATTTCAAAAAGTTTCATCTATCTATAGCAATCTCCAAACATTCTCAAATTTTATACATAGGCTCACAAAATCCTAATGTAGCTTCTATCGAAGTTTGAGATTCAAAGACTATTATTTATCCACGTGAATAAATTCTTCAATTAACCTCATAAATAGGTGTATTAACCTTGAATACAAGTCGATTTGTCATCAACTCTTGATCAAAAAGTGCAAATTTCATTATATAACCACATGACACCTCTAGGTACATCATTAAAATATTTTACCCCAACATGACATCAAATATTATATTGAGTATCATAATCCTAAGTTTTGGGTCATCACATGAATTCTCTGGATGAGACCTCGAAGTCCTCCATAAAGAACTGGATTTGGAAACTAGAATTTTCCTGTGAACAATAGAGATGAAAGAAGGTGGTCATGAACTCAAGAGTGAGATCACTGAACACCGAGACAACTCTATATAGGAAGAGGTGGATACAGTTGCACCGTAGAATGCTTTCCACCATGTCCATTATGCCAAGGGCATTGAGGGTGGTGCCATAGGCCCATCTAAAGAGCACAACTTTAATGGAGAACATGAAGCCCAATCTCTCATAATTATTTTCATCGATGAGTTAGGCATAGCTTTCTAGAACATGAGTTATGTGTGATGGGCGAGGCATGATGGAGTCTGAGTTATGTAAAGATGAGTGGCCCACCTCACCTTCACGTATGAGATCATCTACTTCCTTGATGTCAGAGAACATCTCCTTTGCAATCTTGGGTGATGGTTTTCTAGTAGGGTCCCAAAACTGGATTCTGGGTCTAGAACTTGAGTGGCAAGGAGGGTCATCAAAGACTAATTTCTTTGCCAGCCCCTTTCCTTTGTGAAGATGACTAAAGAACCCACCTCATGATCCTTCCTGGGACATGTTGATATTGGTGTTAGAAAGGTGAAATGTATGGTTTGGTAGTGAACTGGTCGTCTTGGTGTGTTGAAACGCTCGTTTGAGCCTTCAAAACAATAAGTTCAGTTGGCAGAAGTGTTATTTATTGATCCCTATAATGCTCGATTGAGTGTTTGAACCGATCATTTCTCCTGACACAAGGGAGGAATCTGGGAGGAAAAAGATTGGGCGGGGATGGATAAGGGAGAGATGTGCTAGGTGGATTTGAGGGTGCAACATTGTGAAATGGTCGGTTGGTGTTGTGAACAACTGAATGAGAAGTGTGTCTGGGTGGCTTAGGTGCAAAATAGGACTTTGGCACTGAAGATGGGGAAGGAGGGGAATTGATGTCAAGAGACATAGAAAGGTTCTCCCACTGGCTCAGTGATGCAAAATGTCTGGCTAGGGGCGAGTCAGTTGTCTAGCTGTGTGAAATTGGTGGTCAGTGGCTAAGGCGCATGGCTTGATGTGGCGGTGAGGGCTGCTAGTTGTGATATGTTGCTGTTAGGTTGGAAGGTGGTAGCTAGGGAGATGAAAGATTGGGGGAGGGTTGTTTTTATTCTAATTTTCCCTTCCCTAGTTCTGCATATCTTATAGGGAATTTGCAGGGTATAAACTGATAATTTTGTAAAGTGAAACGACCGATTCACACATCATTGGTGAGGACCGAGGCAATACAACTCCCGATGTGGCCGCCCATTTTGAATCAGCACATCATGGTCACAAGAGGATCATTTCTTAACCTGAAGAGGTCATTTTGTGTGTCCCGGGGGAGGACTGAAATGACTCACCTCTCGTGTCTTGTGTTAGTCTAAAACAACCATTTCAAAACATGAGTTGATCTTTTAGGAATCTAAAATGCTTATTTCACTTGTCATGAGAGGCGTTTGAAATTTGAATCCTCTCTAGTCTGAATCGGTTGGTTGGAGACCAACTGAGTGGTTCTCTTTTTTTTAAAATAAAAGTGAACATAGAACAAGGTAAAGGTTAGCTAAAAATCAATAGTAAAATGAATTAAAGAAATAAGAGTGGAATAAAAGATATTTTGGGTTGCTTCCCAACAAGTGCCCAATTTTACTTCTAAGGCCCTACACTTGTACTTAGTGAGCTGACTTTGGCTTGGGATTGGGTCAGGTAAGAGGGCGGCTCAATTTTAACTCTGTAGGAAGAGGGAGGTGTTGTGCTCATGGTCCCATGAAGTCTTCAACAATGATGTATTTCTTAAGTCTATTTTTGTTTATCTCAAAGAAGAACGATGCCATGTGGATAGGAATGCTTTAAGAAGATAAGGGTCATACCATTTGGATTTGATTTTCCCAAGGAACATATTCACCTTGGAATTATAAACTAAGACTTGGTCACCCTCTGGTATGTGTTTATGATGAATATGGCCATCATGCCATAAATTGGTTCTATCCTTGTTCATAGGTTGTCTTCCTAAGTTCTTCAAGTTCCTATAGATGAAGAAAATGTTTCTCACCTACTTCGGAAATATCACAATTAAAGGTTTTGATAGCCCAACTAGCCTTGTGCTCCAATTCTATTAGAATATGACAATATTTCCCAGAGATCAATTTGAAAGGTGTGGTTCCTGAAGGTGTTTAGTAGGCAATTCTGTATACCCACAATGCATCATTGATTTTCAAAGCCTAGTTCTAACGACCCCGCCTCCCAATAACCCCCAATTAAAGGAGATCAAGAGGTCAGAGCCATTATCCCAATTTCCGAATCAAAGGTTCAACAAATAATCTATAATAATTATCAAATTCTACTAAACTAAACTGAAAGGATGTAATAAAAATTAACTTTTTGCATACCTTTGAAAAACTTGGATTTCTAGACTTCTATCCATATGAGAGAATATTCTAACTAATCCTCCTTGATCGTTAATCCTCATTTAATTACACATATGCCACTTTACTATTTGTTCTTTTCACTTGAACCTAAAAATGCCGACAAACAAAATGTCGGTCAGCATAAGTGAATTATGCTGGTATGTGGGGGAAACAATAATCGTGCAATTAACTGTAACAATATATTGCAGTCAAATATGATTTAACAAACAACTTTACATTTTCAACATAATTGCTCAATCCTTACATACCCTAACCTCTGTGTTGTCCCTGCAGTGGACCTGGATGCTACCTTCCTTATGGTAGATCCCCATTTAACCCCTCATTATCCTACCTAACAGGTGAATCAGTTTCTAGGGTTGAGTCACATGGCACTACCCATAGGTAGCCCACTCCTTAACTCATGGTGTGCTAAAGAGTTGCATGGCACTACACGTAGGTAGCCCAATCCCTAACTCTTGATAGCCTAGACCTTGCTCTAGGTTACCCTTTTTAGCATTTTCAAAGCCACAGAGGAGGACCAAGATCTGAGCCAGTCATGTATGCATACTTATGGTGATAGTCATAGTCACTTTATAGTTGCATGAAATAAAAGTCATCCAAGTAGTTATTTTTAGGCAACGGATAAAACATTCGGGAATCGTCATGAAACTAAAGTGATTACTCATAAGCATAACCACATACCTGTCAGGATGATTTGAGATAGAATAATCCAATCAAGAAATCCAAATAGGCAAGCAAGCACATTATGAGATCCTGAAATAAGCATACAATTTCCTATTATTAATCATGCCATCAAGATCTACTAAACCTAGCTCGCCTTTTAGGGTTTCTAGTCCACTTTTAGGGTTTCCATTGCAATTAGGGTTTCCCTTCATCTTTTACTATTTTAAACCCTAATTTTATACAATTACTCACAAATCCTAATTATCTCATTTATTCATCATGAAAGATACTAAGGTTATCTTTTAACAACCTAAAACCCTGATATCATAAAAGGCATAATTAACCATCAATTAAGTCCATTAAGCCTCTTTTACATTAAAGCTACCATTTTTATCCTTTTAATCCATGACAAGTTCATTATGCTCATTTATCATCAATTCATAGTTCATTACTGAGCAAAGGAAAAGGAGGGTTGCTTTAGGGTATAGAATGACTAAGCTTATAGAGATTAAACAAAACATTTTCATGCATAAAATCCATATGGTACAAGAGTATAAACCATCATGGACCCTCAATGAAAATTAGACCCAAACATGAAAGAGGTTATCGAATGAGAAGTTATCAAGCTTTTAATTGTAGGAATTATCTACCCGATCTCTGACTCCCCTTAGGTTAGTCATGCCCAAGTGGTCACCAAGAAAGGGGAAACCATTGTTGTGAATAATGACAAATATGAGATCATACCCATCTGTACTATTATAGGGTGGAGTATTTGATGTCACAAAACTAATTGTTACCCTAAGTCCACACTCCTAATTGATACATAGCCAAAGGAGAGTAGACTTGGGCGCCCGTCTGTAGAATGGAACAAATATTTCACATAAGCAATATATATGTAAAAGCAGTAACAACAAGACATAAAAAGATAATAAAAGTGGATAGAGAAGCATGTATCCATTTCTATATTGTGTACCCCATTGGTGTTTCATTTTAGATCTTAGAGTCTTGAGTGTAGCAGATCTTCATTTGTGAATAACTAATTTGATAAACCAAACATATTAATGATAAATAATTAAGTACTCTATGAAAAGACATGTAAATAGTTAAGAGTAGTATAAATGTTTCTTGGTTAGAAACATCATATAAAGTAAGAAGTAGAAACAAGGCGAGAACACTAACTGACTTTGTTTTATAGAAAGTGTGTTTTTATGTGCATTTCCATTATACTTAACAACATATTATGTCCAATGACCAGATTCCCATTGGAAGGGTCTGTAAGGGTGCTCAAGATTAGACAACCCTTTCATCGACATGGTCCACCTTATCTTGACATCTCAAGTAAGTCGCCCAACCTTGTGCCCTTATCCTGAGAATACTGAGAAGTACACATGGTTTGTATAATGGACGAGTTCAATTATGTTCAAGGTTTGTTCAATATATTTATAGCAAATCAAATGTACTAATCATATGGAATAAGCATCTCAAACAAGTAAGTAACTAGCCAAGTATTCATTCAAGCATACATACAAACAATCCAAAACCATAGTAGAATCATGAGATTAAGCGTACCTTATGAGTAGAGTACAAGATATGATTCATGAGTAAGATTTCTAGTGATGGTCCAACCCGAATGGGACCTAGGATGCAAGAGATACAACATATGGTCATAGATCAATGGGATTTTTATTCATGTAGATGTTTCCCTAAATCTAGGTTTTAAAGCATTCAAACATATCCCATCATGTCATCCAAGCTTGTAATTAACATCAAAGTTTCAAGCATTACCAAAGCTACTATGTTTGTAGGGTTAACATCCACTTTATATTAGATATAAGGTGATATCATAACTGTCTTGGGGATATGGGATCATCAAAAATGAGTACTTGTCATGATTTGAACTTACAAACATAACTACTCATACTAGATTGTTTTCAAGCAATATCGGTACGTTTCAAGGTCATAGAAGCATTAAATAGAACAAGATAGGATGTAGATATATATCAAGATGATATTACTGATTTGAAGTCATTAAGATATCATGTGTAGCATTAGATCTTCATTCTTACAATATTAGAGTTACAAAGGTTAACATGTACATTTAGAGCATGCCAGGTGTCACATGTGAGTCATATGTAAACAAAGAGTACATGGGTGCATTACATGGTATGTAGCTTCCCAAATCATAAAAGGGTCTGATTGGAGAACCAAAGTACCTAGTTGAACATTTAGGATTACTTTTGCATAGGGGTTTGAAGATCAAATCTATAAGTACTTGAACATCACATTTAGGACATACCAACTCTTTATAACATATGAGCTAGTAATGGAAACTATAGCATAAGACCATGGTCAAACATGGAACATATGATCAAAAAGTTTACTAATTTCGTGATTGTAAGATTAGGTGATTATATGATATGAATAAAGGCCAAAGTTTCCATATAGATCAAGATACATCATGCATAACTATAAGAGAGTCATCTTTTAGATCAAAGATAACATTTAGGGTACATCCTTAAGAGTCAAAGCATAAAACAATATCTAAGTGGATTATGTTACTAATTTAGAGGCTCAAGAAAGCACGAGGTCATTAGAGACCTGAAAGGAATATCATAGAGCATAAGGTTCTTAAATAAGCATCAAAGTATCACTCTTACACAAAACAGTATAACCATGAGTAGATATAGGTTTTGAAACCATTTTTAGTGGATAAAGGATTATTTTTTGATAAAAAAAAGCATATATTATAAGTTGCATTTGGCCAAAGGAGTCAAGAGATATGAAATTTTACAAGTTCTACCTAATTCCAAGTGATTTAGACCCTTGGATAAAGATCTAATGGCCAAGGAGGGGCGACAGACCAGTGCTTCAGGGAACGAGGGCTCAATCTACCATGACCTGACCCGTTATCCTGTGGCATGGTTCACTTATTGGTCCAGTAGATCTTATAGCTACCACCCGCATCTCACCACTCAGTGGCGTGTTACAGAGGCTGACATGGATAGCCCTTCGGTCCACACCGTGGTGTGGGCTTGCTCAAATCACAACCCAGTGGAAGAGCACACAGGTGGTGCTCGTCTGAGAGGGAGGAGGGATCAAGCTCCAGATCATGAGAGAAGCTACAGATAGGCTATCCAAGCTCAGTACAACATGGCTGAGCATTTCCCGATCTTCATCGATGTTAAGATGTCTTGATGTGGAGTCCACTAGGGTTGGACATGGTGGTGGCACCACTGGCACACAACGAAGAAAAAGGGTAGAGGATGGGGGAACTAGGGCACAAATAGGTTGGGAAAGAGAGGGGAAACAATGGAAAATGAGAAAGGAACCCAAAGAGGGTATTTATTGAAGCAAAGGGTGAGGAATGGGGAGGATTGATGGATTCCCATGCATGGTTAATTGGTAGTAGATCCATTAGCACTTTGCTACGTATGGAGGTAGGGAATAAAGACCTAATCGTTCGATCGAGTGTCAATCCATAGTATGAGCATCCAATGACCACAATTGGTTGAGACAAAGACAAGGCATATCACTGTCATGGCAAAGCAAAGAGGAGACTCCCCTCAATTGAGTTGTGTGCCCACTCAGGCCCATTTGGGTCAAAGCAAATGAATTAAATCATGATAAAAATAAAGGTTAATTTGCAACTCTCAAAAGGTCATATCTTGGGCTATGATGGCCAGATTGAGGCAATTTTGCACCGTTAGAAAGATAACTAAATTCTCTATAACATGAGATATATTTGATACCAAGGAGAGTTCATTAAATAGGTTCAATATTTTATTTACATGTTGATGATACATTATAAGCATGCGACTTAGTTCAAAATTCAAAGTAGGATCATATATGAATAACAATTGTTGTTAAAGCAAGATTGATTCATCAATTGAGCATAATGTGACTTAAAGTCATCAAGGTGATGGTGAGGGAGGTTGTTGAGTATAATAGAGTATCTATAGAGTCAAGATGTGCATGAATTGATTTAGAGAAAAACCTAGGTTATCACATCCTCCCCACCTCAAAAGAAATTTTGATCCCAAAATTAAATCACATCATCAATCGAGATTGAGTTATCCCATTCAACATCAAGATCATCATAGTATTTTCATAAGGTATCATCATCACTTATCATATCCGTCTTATTCCAAAATCGGGCGATCAAGCGTCATGGTCAAAACATAGTCACATAGATCATCGTATTGGAAGTATCATCACATGAGTCACAAGTTTTGGAGAGATTATTCTATATATCACCAAATTTGGAGAGATTATTCTATATATCACCAAATTTGGAGAGATCACATTTCAAGTAAATTAGATAGATTTCAATAGTAAGGCATGACTTTCTTTCCCAACACTTAGGGTTCTGGCTTCTACATTGGCCTAGGTGGGGTTATAAATCCATGATTTGCAATTTCATATTTCAATAATTTGAGACAAACATCATAATTCCAGCATTGTGATTTCATTCTCAACATCGATGGAAGGTCCCACCCTAGTCCACATGGAGCTTAACCCAAAGTCATAATTTGAGTGAATCATCATAATCATTATTTCAAAATTATGAAATATGGGAATATGAGAGTCATCAGTCATATATCGAGTGTGATCTCAAGATCCAATAGAGTGGTCATAAGAGTCAAATCAATATCAACACCATTAATCATGAGTCAAAATTTCATACATCAATATCGAGAGTCAAGTATGGACATCAAGGTCATGGTTCCAAACATTTAAAAGCTATGGTTTAGGTTCCTATTTAACCGTAGGTCTTTCTAGGAATTCAACCACATACTATTGTCAACATTGTCATATTTCAAGATCATCACCAATCAAGATTTTGAGATCGAGTGTCAATACCATCTTAATTTTGTCCTATAAGTGACACATGTTAAGGAGTCAAATTTTGGTGGAAGGGGCTTCCTTCCCAAATTCTAAATTATCAATTAAATGAAGATTTAGCGGTAGTCATAATAGAGATGTGACTTAGGTTAGGGAAGTAACAAGTCAATTACTACTCTAGTCTAACACATTAATCTACATCAGCCATGAGCCTCAAGAATATATGAATAGAGAGAGCATCAATTATCAAAATGTATTTCACATTATCAAGAGTTAAACATCAAGATCATTAATAGGGCCGCCAAATTTCAAGATTTTGTGAGATCAGGATCATAATTGTGTTCCCTTTGTTATATGATCAAGGTAAGGGTATAATTTAGATATCAAGAAGTCAAATTGAGAACTTAAGAGTTTGAGCATAATAGTATAAGATTGAGATTTCAGTTCATCACATTTTTCAAATTGGGCCTACAAAGAGGAATGATGGTCAATAGGGGATTTTCCTCTTGTAATAAGTCTTCACATCATGGTCTAGGGTTCCAAAGACTTGGTAAATTTTTGGCATGATCATTGCACATATGAAATGGGGGGAAAGTTTGATTAACTATGTTTTAGGTTTGATCAACAATAGGGCAACACATGTTTAGTTATTAGGGACCTCATCAAACATGAGGTGTGAAACATGAGTTCTACCTTATTTATCCATATCAAGAATTCACCTCAAACATAGAAGAACTTATAACTAATTGGTAAAATTGAGTATGCATGAACTTTAAAAATGAGTACATTACTTTCAAGAGTACCTTCATTCTTCAAAAAGGTGTTTCATTTAAGATCAAATCATGGCATTATTGTCTTAATCAACAATGATATCCTATATTTCTAGAATTTTATAATCATCCACAATAGAGATGGATTAATAATGAATGATGAAGGTCGAAAAAAATACAAATCATATTAGGAGTATATGAATATCTAATGATGAGTTTGAAGTATAATGATGAAGGTCAAGACATAGTTGGACAAATAACTTTGAATATACTTGAGGTTTATTATGAGTTTTAAAGACTATCTCCATAATTATTCTTGTATTATATAATCCTTAGATTTATCCTTTTGGAGGAATATATGTGAGTGGTCAAACACCTATATTTTGAAACTCAATTTTGTGGAATGCTAGTTCTTTTTCTGATGTACCTATGCATAAATTTGCATATGATTATGAGCACAAACTATTGATTTACATGAATTGCAGCCTAAGGTTACACTTTTGATTTAGGATGATATGATTGGCATTCACTAATCAATTGAAACAGAGGTAATGTTGCATATAATGGTCATCCTATATATATGTCTTATGCATGTATGGTTTATTATATCATGCATGGCATAGACGTTGATGGGGATCATATGAGCAACCACATTATCTCCTATCTCCTAAAAGTAAGGAGGTGGCAATTACGATCCTATCGCTAAGGAAGGAGTCCAATGTGAGTTTATAGGAGTTTTGGTTGGAGTTGTTGTCCTCAACTACCAAATCTCATTAACCCATGGGTGGGAGTTGTAGTATGAGTATCTAGGTAGAAATAACTCATCACCTCTCAAGCTCTCCACTTCCTGTAATAGATGGGTAGACTAGGGAAAGTTCAATGGTAGAGGGGTTGGCAATGAGGTTCAGGTTTGGAGATTCCACCCAACATCCACGTAAAGTTAGAGTCTGATTAGCTGGCTACTGATAAGAACCAAGATGGTGGTATCCATCTTCTAGACTACCTGTTTCCCTCTGAAAACCCATCTAGACCCGTAGATTCCATCATTGTGCTGGAGCTGTAGAGCTTCATAGAGAGGTAGAGTTTTGTAGGTTGCGGCTGAGGTTAGGGCATTTTTACCAGTTCATGACGGAAATATTGGCTTCTCCAATCTTTTCTTGAGGATTCCTTATATGGCGACGCTTACAAGGGATTAGAAAAATAGAGAAATGATTATCAACCCAATGACGTTCGTGTTCATGAACTTGAGGAAATATTGTTGCACATCCCCCAGTTCTATGTGAGGCGACAGTCTCCTATGAGGCCGCAGGATGTTGAGTCAAGAAAGGAGGAAAAAATGTGATCTCTCGGCCTGCTCCTCTTCAGTTGTGACTGCCATGGAAGTCCATGATCTTCATCACCCCTACTTTTCACTCGATGAACTCCAGAATCATCTCCAATTCTGAAGGAGTTTGCAGAGCTATGTGAGACCTTGGCAGTGCTTTCCATGTTGTTAGGCATGATCCAAATGCAACAGAGGTGTGAAGACATATCTCCACCACCCACTCTATGGACCCAAGTCGTAGAGCCCCTCTCTCCGACGATGCAAGGAAGACGGGAGGTGGAGGCCTCATTTGTATAAGTGAGAAGGAGAAATAGAGGAAAGTCAGAACTGATCCAAAAGCAGAATTGAACCCACTGGTTCAACTTAAGCCTGGATGTGGGTCATGCCTCCTTGGGATATGTGTGATAGTGATGTAGACCCCCAACATGTTGGGAAATGACTCATCTTAATCCCATCTAGGTAATTTCCCTTCAGAAATCAAACTAATTCTAGAATGATTACTAATTCATTAAAAATAGCCTGTTTGGCCAATAATTCTTCACAAAGTATCCACAATTCAGAAAAATACCCTCTTCATTATGAAACATATAGATGATGATTTTAATGATTAGTACATTTTCAATTTTTTGACTTAGATGCAATGATTCCTTTAAGAATAATATTAAATGGAACAAATGATATCTGAGTAATGTGAGATCTCATGAAATTACTGTCAAACCCCAAAATAATTGAGAAACCTTATGTACACCTTGATTTGAACTATATTACCTAATATGAGATATTTTTCTATTAAAATCAAATTAAGTGTGTCTAGCCCCTTTGCAAATCTAGAAGTCAATACAAATATCAGAAAATTATGGAAATTGAACCAGAGACTGATTATGACTTTTAGATGAGTAAAAAATAGAAATATAAAGATTAAGTCAGTTTGAACCTAAGTTTGACCTAAACCCTAAACTGGACCTAAATACCATTAATAATGATGAACCTTGTATTAATGATGAATATTTGTTATTAATAAGGTGACGACTAGAGATGTAGATGATCCAAAACATCTATATGAATCTTTGAACTCAGGTATGTGGATATAATTATATGACTAGTTTTCTAGATGGAATATGTATTAATACTAGCATGTACTACTTGCATAGAATTTCATGGGTGTGTGTATATTATTTTACACTTCTGCCTTGAAAACTAAGAACATTAAAGAAAGAAAAATGAAATCTAGTTACTGATGGTGTCGTTAATCTCCCTATGAGAGAAGGAAAGTATTAATGTTGACTAGCACCTCCTAACAATACATGGTATATAGGGAGATCCCTAATGGTACAAGGTACGTGGGGAAATGGGCCCAATAATATAAGTGGTGTTGTGCTACGTTCACCATAGTAATGCATGTTCATTGAAACATGATTAATAACTTGGGTTTAACTGATTCTTCGCACTAATAAAATGTTTTCTTTTCCTTTCTTTCTCAAATCTTTCATTATACAAGTTACTATAAAAGTATTTCAACCATGTACTGTCTTTTCCTAATTTGTCTAGTTCACATATTTACTTGGTTCAGAGCTAGAATGGGATTAAATACAGGAAGTGAGCAGTGTTCATGTTGTACCTATTGTGTAGATCCTAGTTAGCATACACGTTCAAAGATTGCAGAATTTTCATTCAATATGTAGTTGTAAATCATGTCGAAATAACTCATTTTATAATATACATATGTTGAATGTTGAGAATGTTACGGTGTATGTATGTTATAGTTGTATGTTCATGGATGCATGTTTTGATTCGGCACCACACTCTGAGTAATGTTTTTGGATTTTGTCCTCTCGAGCCTTCTAAGTCTCGAGATAGAAGAATTCAGGGATGCTACAATTGGTATCAGAGCATGACCAATAGCTACACCTAACAAGTTCTCACCATGAAACATAAAAATAAATTTAACCTTTCACTTTAAAATCTAGAAACATAGTACGTTGTTTATAGGATCTAGGTTTGAGTTAGCCACTAGGTTAGAACCTAAATGTTCGAGAACTAAGTTTAGACAAGTGTGTGAAACCCTTTCCATATAGAGCTCATATGTATTGGGTATCTACACTAGTCTACACCTTGTTCTCACCATTTCACTAGGTGACATGGCACTATATTATCTACTGTGTGTGGGACACTCAGTTTTTCTGATTTGGTTTTTTTCAATCAGCTTGAGCCTCGATATTTTTCTGTTATGTCTATTTTCTTGGAGAAAAAGTATATAATATTTTAGTACGATATATGTAAATATGAAAATGTGTCCCTCAGATAGGAGAGTAGGAGGTGTTCATGCAAACTAAGTGAAAGGTAGTGACATCAGTCTAGAAGAGAAGTTTATCTAGAATAGATGTCTAGGCCTTATCAGGATATGTGATAGATAGATAAACAATAAAATGATAGACAATATAAACAAGGATGATCTTATATAAATTTGATATCTGAGGTATAAGATTTTTTTATAAAGATCTAAGTTGCATATGAGGTATGAATCTAATTTGGACAATCTAAGAGGTGATGAAGTACATACACTTTTTTTTAACTTAAGATGGGCTAAGTTAAGGTTGAATATGCATGATACTCAAGCTCTTTTGTAAAGGAATACCTCTAGTGTTAGGACAAGATATGTGGTGAACCCTATAGTGAGTGAGACCCACATGGAGAAGGTCATAGGACCTAATCTCCAATATATGAGAAATATAAGATATGGGTAAGATGATGTGTCCAAAACTAGATTACTCCAGAGTATATGAGTTGATCACTTATGCATGATTCCTGTGCATGATCTAAATCCTAGATGTGAGAGTTGGGTAAAAGAAATTACTAAAACATGGCTCATAGTGAGAAATTCAATCCTTTCAAATGTGTTAGGTGTTTGTATGTATCCCCAGAGAGCCAATCATATGATGATTGAAGTGAGGCATTAGACACTTGATTTGATAATTATAAAGGTAATTCCACTTATTATGTATGCCTCAGTCATGATATGATGACAGAAATGTAAGTAGATGTCTAAAGAATGATGTTACTCGATGACATATGCCTTTAGGTTGAGGACCTAAATAATGAGATCATATGTATGACAAGAGCACATGCATTCTTGTTATGTCTCTAGACGAATATTACTATGGAAGCAAAATAGACAACAATAATACATAAGACTAGAGTGTGTGTTCACTGATTACAGAGTATCATTACTCATGATATGTTATATCAAGTCAAGCACACAGATACATGTTAGTGAACAGTGTATCAAACAGACACCACAATGAGAGTGATACATGGAAACAATGGAATGGTAGTCAGAATCCTCTCTCATAGTGATGGTGGTGATTGTGGTTCTTAGACCTGAAATCACTACACTCATCACATGTCGTTGGGTACACTTTGACATCATCAAACGCAGTCTTGAAACATGGGTTGTTATAACGGTGATGATTGGGTGACTTTGATAGATGGGGATTGATTGTGATTGATAGAGACAGGATTTGTCCCTCCTATTGGGCATTGATATATGGGCCCCTTAATAAGAAATACTGAGAGTGTACGACCATACTCATGTGATTCAATATATGATATGTGAACTCACATGAATCCTAGACAGTCTACTCTAGTTCAAGGAACATGGATTGAGTTGAGAGGATGATGATTTCATGCCTCGAGTTCAATCTGCACTACTAAAAAAATGGCTTATAACGTCACTTTTAAAGGCGTCGGTTGCATAAATACACCGACACCTAAACAATAAAGCGTCAGTTTATAAAACAAACTGACATCAATCTGTGAAGGGCGACCAGAAACGGGTATCTCTTTTATTCGATGTCAGTTCCTTAATAAAAAACCGACGCCTAAAATTAACCGCCAAATCCAAAATTTCCAGCCAAAAAAATTACCTCCAAAATTTAACATATGGCGTCGGTCATTAACTAATAAACCGAAGACTAAAGGTTATTCGCAAAACAAAAATTGGGCACATTTTGATCGTTAGTTTTACAACAATGACCGACGCTTATGACCTTTTCGCGGGAATTTTTTCACACCATTTCAACGCCGGATTTAAAAACAAACCGACGATTATGGTCATTAATCGAGAACAAATTTTTTAATCGGCATATGTAGATAGACGTCGGTTGTTTTCTAGTTAAAATGGACGACTATCATTGAGAACAAGTGTCGGTTTTTGTGTAGAACCGACACCTTTAGTTTTATGTGTCGATTTTATTTAATAACTGACACCGAATGTTAACTTAATAGCACCCGTGCGCACGAGCCCAACTCTTCCCCTTTCTCTGTTTCATTGCAATCGAAGCCGATTTTAGGGTCTGGCGATTCCGGTGAGCAAGCAGACTCCCTCCTTGTGTGCCGCCACCCACCGTCGTCGTTCTCCTTGCTCGCCGCCACCTCCGCCGTTCTCCTTGCTCGCCGCCGCTGCCGCTATTCCCTCTATGCTAATTGGCTGACTGCACACCACCGCCCTTCTCCCTCCTCCTTGCTCGCTCGTCAGCTACATGCCTGTTTCCTACTCGTCGGCTGCCCGCTCGACTGCCTACCGGCTCCCTACTCGCCTGGCTGTTGACTGCCGCCTGCCTACTCGCCCCCTGCCTGCTTGCCTACCCTCCATCTCGCCCTCTCTCCCTACTTACGCTCGGCTGGGCTCAAATAGAGGTAAACATCCCCCAAAACCCCTGTTTTATTACACTGTTTGATCTTAAATCACATAGACTTAATCAACATTACTAGTTGTATGATCTTAGTGATTAAAATCACTCTTTCCTGGTACCTCAGTAACTAATGTTCCCTTGAGATGAGTGTTAATTGAGCTAGCTTGCTTACTTTCCTTGTAATGTATCTTTTATGTGCTATGACCCACTAGTCACCTTTAGAGTATTAAAATGATGCAACTTGTACACTTGTTAAGTTTGAATATATAAATCCCATGAAATGATATCACCCCACAAAATCAGTAGTCACTATTATGTCTTGTATACTCTAGAATCAAGATGAGTGTTAATTGAGTAGTCACTATTATGATAAGAGTGTCGTCCAAAACAGCGGGGTCACCCTTCAAGCGTCTTCATTGTTTTTTGCAAGTGCAAAGGATAAAAGTCCATGTGAAGCTAAAATGTCATATTACGGTGTCATTGAAGACATATGGGAGTTTGACTATGTAGATTTTAGAATTCCACTCTTTAAATGTAATTGGGTTGACAACAACAAAGGAGTTATAGTGGATGAATTGGGTTTTACATTAGTGAACTTTGAAAAGATTGGCGAGAAGGGTGAACCATTCATATTGGCATCACAGGAAAAACAAGTATTTCATATCGATGATCCTGCAAATGATAAATGGTCGGTTGTTCTTCATGGTAAAAGACAGTTCATTGAAGAACCTATAGATGAAGAAGAGTATTATGATAAGTATGATGACTCCAGTCCATTCTCAGTTGGGTTGCCAACACCATCAAACATTGAAGTTGGGGATCACAATGACTTGTTTGTTCGCGGGGATCATAATGAAGGATTGTTAATTGATAAAAGATCACAATATTAGAGGAATGGATGTTTATATTTTTATTATGTTTTATTTTTCTGAATGTGAACTTTAGAATGTGAATGTGGACTTTACAATGTGAATGTGAACTTTACAATGTGAATTACTTTACAATGTGAATGTGTACTTTACAATGTGAACTTTACAATTAGTGTTACTTTACAATGTGAAATTTATAATTTGAATGTGAACTTTCAGATGGCTGAGCATTCCCATGATGACCGTGCTGATGATCACCGTGAGGGTGAGGACGTGCTTGCACCACCTAAAAATGTAAGTTTTAAAAATATATCCCTGAGGTTTCTATCCATATGTTCATTTATAATTATATTATGTAAGTGTGTTTTTTATCAAATTTTAGGTTGGTGATGTACCCCCTGAAGAAATTATAGCACTTGATGAGCAGCAAAAGAAAATTGAGAAAGTGAGGGGCATCACAATGATGAACAAGCTAATACATCAAAGGGGCAATGGACCCAAATTGTCTGTGGATTTCGATCAGGTAGGAAATCCATATGGAGTGAACCGCAACTCATTTGTTTCATATCTTGGGGTTCTTACTCGTAGCCATTGCAGTCCTATCCTAGAATCATGGCATGAAGTTCCTAAGGGGAAGAAGGACCACATATGGAAGGAACTATGCATGAGTTATTATTATTTATAATTCTATTTGTGTAGATTACTAATTTTTAGGATACTAGTTAATAGCAATTCTATTTAATTTGCAGCACATATTTGATCTGGATGAAAAGCTGCATCATAAATGTGTGATGCAACATTGTGGGAGGGTCCTAAGGAACTCTAGGATCAATCTCACCTGAGATTACATACACGATGCTGAGAATAGGTTCTTGATTGATTCCAATTCTAGACATTGATCAGTATTTCACTAACTCTACACTAATAATTTTTGTTTGTATTCTCTTTAAAAAATAAATATAGGAAGAAGGAATGTAGACAACAATGGAACTACTTGGACCCCAAAGAATGGGAGGAGTTTTTTACCCAAATAAAACAGATGAATTCAAGGTATTAAGCGCCACTCCCAATTTAATTAATATACATTTTTATGTATTCACCTATTCAAGATTAACATTTAGTGTTACTAACCAAATCAATGTGCTAACTGACTAGGCTATCAGCGATGCTCAACGAGCAAGGCGTGCACTGAATGTGCACGAACACACAATGGGTCCAAGAGGATATGCAGGCATTCGCCAAAGACTACAGGCTGAGTCTACTCATCCTACTGCTACTCAGGAGACTGCAGAGTCCTCTACTGCTGCTCCCTCACCTTTGCCTCGTCATGTTATGTGGATAGCTGTGAGGCAAAAAAAGAAGGGAGAGATACCGAAGCCCGCATCCGCAGAGGCGGCTGCAAAAATGGTAAAAATCAACTCTTAGAGAAATCTATCGATATTGATTATTGTTATGTTTACTTATGAATTTTTTTTGATGGTGATTAGCGGGAATTGCATGAGCAGAGGAAGGAAGGCAAGTTCATCCCTCGGGGCACAAGGGATGAACTGACAGTTGCTCTGGGTAACCCAGAGCATCTTGGACGTGTAAGGGGTGCAGGCGTTGGTGTGGGCATCAAAGTGTTCTTTGGGCCATCCCAGCGCAAACCTGTCCCAAAAGCGGGACTTTCACAAGCTGAGGTAACTTATTCTTATTTTAGAACATTATTGTAAAAGGGAATTCAATAATCAGAAACTAGCATTTCTTTTATCCATGTATATGTGGATTCCTTAATTGATAGGAGAGTCGAGGAAGTACTTGATAAAAGACTCCATGAAGTAATTAACAAGTGGCAGGCATCTCAAACTACCACTCAGACAGTACCTGTGGCGAACCTCTCTTCTCCTACTTCTCGTACTGCAGAGGTTGGGAGTAATCCTAAAGACCCACAACCTAGCACGTCCTCTGTAAGTATTTTTATGGCATATATAATAGCTAGTCTGTTCAAGATGATATGTTTGTGTATATATGCATATAACATTCTTTATGTAAATTTGTAGGGGTTGAAGCCATGCCGACTAAAACGTGAAGGATATATCATTGCAGAGGCATCGGTTTACCCACCTCTTAAAGGGTGCATGTTTCATGGGAGTCCAGTACCATATGGCATGGTACGTGTGATCCTGATACATATACTCCTTGGCTGGACGAATCTTGCACTGCCTCATGCACACCCAGATGCTGAAACACTTGGTGAGGCAGTAGGTGGAGTGATACTGTGGCCCGAAGCGGATGTCATCTATACTGATATTGTATGATAAATTTTCATTACTTTAATTTGTTAGTGTGTATATATATGATTCAATTGATATGAAATTATATATACAAGTAAAAAAGAAGAGACCCGCTACATCTCGGCCTCCACCTCCTCGACTACCAAGTTGGCTTCCAGGGGACCTACACGCCTCGATAGGTCCTAATTGTAGGAGTGTGGCAGTATGAATCGGCAAACATAATCCAAATTGCCCTATAAATGTTACTATTCCGGAGAATGTTGCAGGTAAATCATATGATAACAATCTATTTATACAAGTTTAACATACATATCAATGCATACATAATAGAAGTTCTGGATACGTATTAATGCAGGTCAAACATTCGGAAACAACATATTTATACAAGATATTTTGGAGTTGTTTAGTTATGAATGGCTGAACACATCTATGATAGAGATGTGGATATGGTGAGATTAATGCATATGGCAATCTAGTTTATACATCCATATACCTTGTTTTATATATGGCAATCTGGTTTCTTATATATTAATGCATACGTAATACATGTTTTGCAGCCACTTACACAAGACATGTATAGATTTTGGGTTTTCCCATGTGAGATTTTTGGTTCCATCTTTGATTAGTCTTGTAGATACAAACCCGTATTCAGTTACTTCATACTGCTGTGATGCTTTTGAATATTTTGGTAAAAATAATAAGACGATGATAATAGCTCCATTCAATTTCGAGTAAGTTTACTTTGCTTGTAATTTGGACTTAAGCAAATTATATTTTTATTGCGGATATTGAGTTATTAATTTTCTACTTTCCTACATGTAGTGCTAAGCATTGGGAGTTATTAGTTATTGTCCCCAAGACATTCACCGTCTATTATCTAGATCCTACGGGGAGTGAGTTGGATGTATTATATGGACATGTAATTAAAAGGCCATTATTCTCGTGAGAAATATTTTATGTTTTTATATCTGTTAACATCTGTTACTACATTACTATTTAATTATGCAATTTAATGTGTTACATTAACATATATATGGCATTACAAGAGTACAAAAAAGTTGGAGGAAAGGTTCCCAGGAAAAAAAATCTGACACTCATTTGGGAGAATGTGAAAGTAATTTCCTGACTCCAATGTATATATTATTTATGTGAACTGTGCTTATTTGTATTTTTGAATATTTTGTATGTTTCAATTTATAGTGTGCTACACAAGATAACGGTTGGGCATTTTCCTACTATGTGATGTGATTTATGGACCTAATCATCAATCATGTCGTATTGGAAATCGATAACATACAACAGGTATTATACATAGTCTCGTTAGATAATATGAAATATATGAATCTTATTATATATTATTATAATTATCTATATACATCATTCCCTTTGTAGGTCTTTAAAACTGAGTACTTCAACACAAGTGCAAAGCGTTTTGATGTACATGCTCCCTATACGGGAGATCAATTAGATGTTGTAAGAGAAGATTGGGCAAAAGCCCTGCAAAGAGTGGGAATTTTTCAATATAATTTTGCTGACAATGTGACAATGATGACAATGATGAATAAAGAATAACTTTGTTCTCATAATTAATTTTGTGTGAATGTGAATGAATTTTTATGAATTGTCATATGTGTGTGAAAAGCATCAATACATGAATGGTTCTACATGTGTCTGAATGTGAAAAGAGATGAAATAAATGGAACTGCAGGTTGCTACTGGTTTCTACATGTGTGTGATGAAAAAATAATATGAATTAAATGTTCTTATACATGAGTGTGAATCACATATATAATATTGTCCATCATGTTAATTTTGTAAGTTTGTGGCATGTTGTTGGCTGATATCAATGGATGTCGTAAAACCTGCAGTTCATAACTAAACTGTAGGTTTCTCATCCTGTGACCAGCCACAGCAGGTATGCAGACTGACAGAAAAAAAAATCAAAACATAGGCATCAGTTATTTGAACAAAACTGACACCTATGTTATACGGTGGCGGTTTTTCACCTAAAACTGACGTCTATGTGACCAGGTACCACGGCCGTGCTGGAAAGCATGACCGTGGTGGCAGGCAGGGGATATGGAGTCAGTTATTATCACAAAACCGACGTCGGTTCAGATGATGTGGCGTCGATTTCTTTTAGAAAACCGACGCCTATAATCCCTTTGCTGGCGTGTTTTTGGTGGCGGGAAGAGTTTTGGCGGCAGTTGTTTAGTAAACAACTGATGACTATAGTCCCTTTTCTGGCTCATTTTCAGTGGCAGGAAGCATTTGGGTGTCGGTTTTTACTAAACAACCGACGCATATAGTCCCTTTGTTGGCGCGTTTTCGGTGGCAAAAAATGTTTTGGCGTCAGTTGGGATCCGACGCCGAAGGTGTCCCCCTTTAGTGGTGCCCACTTGGGTGTCGCTTTGAAACCGACACTAAAGAGCTTAAATAACCGACGCTAAAAGGCTTTTATGTAGTAGTGTTGGATATGAGATACAAATGAACTGTACAATCATGGTAACACTATTCACAGATTATAGGTTGAAATTATTCTCCATCTTTCCAAATTACATGGATAGAAATGATGTGTGACTAGGATACATGCATAGCATACACTTGGCTTGTGATATCATAAGTTATTATGGACATTCACTATCAACGTAATTCTGGACCTATAGGGTCACATGCATAGGATACAC
This sequence comes from Alisma plantago-aquatica, assembly GCA_963693085.1. Taxonomy (NCBI): domain Eukaryota; kingdom Viridiplantae; phylum Streptophyta; class Magnoliopsida; order Alismatales; family Alismataceae; genus Alisma; species Alisma plantago-aquatica. Next base: position 292,351,678 of record OY856413.1, on the reverse strand, counting down.
TTGGATTACAGGAGTATATTCATGAATGATGTTTAGATTGAATGCTAAAGGTATATTATTATTCAATTAAATATTAGATCATCTGACTTGACTCAGAATCATCATGTTCAAGTCTTGCACTGATTGATTGGAGTCTCACATTGATTGGAATTCATTATTAAAGTGTTTAGGTATTCAATTCATGCACCAACAACTGACTGCATTGCCAAACGGCCATCTCAAATGTTAATACGGTCATATGGGGTGTCAAACGGTTATCTCAAGTGTTAAGATGGGTGTCTAGTTAGTCAGGCTAGTTGGAATGAAGTTGGCTGCCCAAACTGAGATGAACCGACCGATTCATGCTGATGAACCGACCACCTTGGCTCGGCTCACCAGACAACCGTCTGGGTGAGTGAGACGACCGTCTCGCATGTGAGAGATTTCTCAGTTAGATCAGGGAAGGTTCTAGATACTTTCCCAAATTTGTTTGGATTGCACAATATGTGTGTAAGAAAAATCAATGTTTAACATTGATTAGAAGCAAATTGCCTATTTCGTGTGCAAACTGGAAACTATAGAAGCATGAGACGGCCATTTCACACTGCAAAATGACCATCTCTCACACGAGATGACCGTTTTCACAATGTGATATGATCATTTTGTTGTCCGCAGATTCCAAAATATTTATGTTTATGGACCCTTCTACTCCCACATCAACTAAGATCCTTGACCATGTCCTCTACTATAGATAGAGTGGTACTGGGGGCTTCCCAAGACACACAATTGGGATTAGTGGCCCTGACAATTGTTTTCCTCTTTGGTTGTGGTAACCACAAGAGCCCAAGAATGTCCTACCCGACTAGGGAGGGATAGCGAGGGAGGAGCAACTGAGATCAGTTATTGTGCGAGAGTATGTCGGCGACTAGTACGCTGACAGAAGGGGGAAACTCCTTCTCGTTGGCTCTAGAAGCTCAACATGGGGTTCCTGGTGGTTCGCGTGGACTACTCCAGAGGTAGGAGTCCTTTGGCTGCTACTAGGAGGATGACGCCAGCCTGGAGTCCATGGCGAGTCCATAGGAGGCACTATAGGAGTTGTTCGTGTCTGTCATTTGTGGTGAAGACCAGGAGCTGCACAGACAGCGTCTAAGATTGTAATTGCAAGCTGATGTTGTTGGACTTGCTCCAGGACCAGGTATAACCTTGAAACCCTTCCTTCCTAGATACATCATTGTTGATAAGATTTTACTAGTTTTTTGGAAATGGGCAAATAAATTTTTGTTTCTGCTGCCTATATCTGTGCCCGATTTCCCTATAGTGGTATCAGAGCCCCATCAATCTACGGTATATATGGGATCAAAATTGATGTGATCGGATTTATTTTTTAATTTATTATTGCATATGATGTGAATATTAAAATGATTAATGTGCATATCAAACTAAATACCACATACAATCACAACAAATATATATGATATGATATAATATGCAACCCATACGCGTCCCCATAAAAATGTTTTGATGGTTGATGTTAGCGTGGTTATGGCCAAAACCCCAGATCTGTGTGTGCATGGTTGTGATTTATTCCTGTTGTTAATAAGTCTGCATGCCGATCCTCTCTCTTCTTTCCAAATGTAAATTAATTCTCTTGTTCATATTTCCCCTCAAATGTAACTCAAGATTTCCCTTTTACAATGTAAAGAAATAGGATAGTTGTAATTTATACATTGTTGTGAGAAGTTGTTCTGCACTGGATGAACCGATCGTTTGGAGGACTGAGGAGGCCATATGACAAAAGGTGAACCGATCGACTGGTGGCCCAACTGACCATCTGGAGGAGACCAAACGACCATTTTAGGAACCCAACCGAGCAACCAAGAGGCGATCTGACCAGTTCAAGTGTTGAACTGATCAAACCAGATTGGATCAAGAATGGATCTTCATCAACAATAGGTTGCATATGATGTGAACCTTAGGTGATGGCAATTCCTTGTGGCTCTAAGGAATTTCATTAGATTGGCCATAACCATCACTCATATATTTCTGATTGCATGTTCACATTGTGGTTATAGAATGTATATGATACATACCATAGTATGTAGTGATTGGATATTTATATGTATTTATATAAAAATATCTCAATTAAAATATTGAGTCTTGGATGCTTTCCATAAGAAGAACACGTGAAAAGCTTGATCGACCAAGTGTGGGCATGCCCTAGCGTGGAGTGTTGTCTATCTTGTGGAAGTGTGATGGTAGATATGTGGTTTTTCCCTAGCAGGGTGCATATTTATCATGTTGGCTTATGGGTCAGGCTTAACTAGGCGATCTTAATTGGATATAGCACCTAGAGGCATACAGATGAAATTGACAAAAGTTGCATGTGATACAATTGACAAAAGAGTTGCATGGACAAATGATCAATGAAAAAGAGTTGTGTATATCATCTATCAAGAGTTGCATGTGATATAATTGACAAAAGTTGCCTACCTGATAGAATCAAGTTGTGGGTGACAACCCTAGCTGGCTCATGATTTTGGTGAAATTAGGATCTTTCCCCACTAGAATATTGTACATTACAATATTCAGAATTGATACATGAGGTTTATCAATTTGAAAAAAAAATAGTGGGATTGATAATTAATTAAAACCTAATTTATATCATAAAAATTATAAAATCAAATAAATCACAAATTTTTTGGAAAGTTGCACTATTCTTTTGTAGAAAAAAACAAATACGGTATAGCTTTGATTTTTTGTCAAATAGGACAAACCAAACAAGATTAACTTTTGAATCTGGTTCAGGACTTTGACAAATGTTCTCAATCCACAAAGCTCTATGTCCTTGAAAGCCCAAAGCTAGAGGAACCCGCTCCAAATGTGCTTAATTCTAAATGGATGCTTAATGAAATCATGCCAATGATTGCATAGACATTTGAATACCTAATGCTATGTTGTATAAAATTTGAGTTGCATGCACAACATGAATACATGGACATTCTTGAGATGGTAACACATATTAAGAATCATGTAAATCAAACACGATATAATATGAGTGCAAACTGACAAAGGGAGTTCTAGTATAACCCCCTATGCTCAATATGATTGGATATATGAAATGACTAGGAGTTCTCTTACGTCAAGAGTTGACCATGAATATTATTATGCAAGTGTTGCATGAATCATATAGTCAGTTTATCTAAAGCTTGGCATGTTGATGCTAAACCAAGGAAGAAAATAGACATATCCATGATGATGATCAACAGAAGTGAGTCCTAGGGAAAAGGTAAGGCCAAGAAGTGTCCTGAGGCTAAGCTAAAGTCCAATTTTTCTTCACTCAATATATGGAGAAGGGTAAGTGTAAAAGGAATCTGTCCTTTTCACTTAAAGGATAAAATACCACCATTGTCACCAGTTGGACATTGGTAAAAGAATTAACACCTTTGAGTAATTGGATCTCAAGAAGAAGAAAGAGATAGAGATCTCTGCTTTAGTACCTAAGAAGAAATAACCTAGAATTGTGCATAGCAAGGGTTGTTGTCACTACAATTGAGAGTTGTCATTCAAGAGAACATGATAGAACTAGTGAATTGCTATTTTGTACTTGCCATTAATGAAAAACATCATATGTCTTGTATGACAAGGACATTATGTTTCATTTTAAAAGATATAATCTTTTATGGCAATGCCATGTGTCTCATAAACTATCTTGATAATTATAGAGACAAATGTCTATGACACATATAATGAATGACTTGATGACTCAAACAATGTATACCTATAGCATTATCATTTAATCCACATAAATGAGAAATGCACTTCTAGATTCCAAAATGGTGTTGGTCTAGATTCTTTTGGTTATTGAACCAGTAGAGACATACAAGACTTATTCATTGAGCAATATGACAAAATCATCTCTACTAGATGTAGTGGGAGAACAAGTGTTCTATTAGGCCTAGTACATGTTGATGTACAACATATCTTTTAGAATAAATGCTAAAGGTGGTTACTAGTACCTCACTATATTTACTGATGTGATAAGTAGATATGGGAAATTGTATTTAATGAATACAAGTATGCATCTCTTGAAGTGTTTAAGGAGATCATAAATGAAGTATGTAACTACGTGTATCACAATGAAATCCGCCTGAACATGATGGTGTGTTAGAAGGAAGAAATCACACCTTGTCAAGGTATGATTATCAATAAAACTAGCTAAAATTCCAATTTCCTTTGGGCACATGCTAAACACTAAAAGAATGTACTATCTAAAATGGTTCAAAAGACACCATATGCGATATGGTATGGGAAGTGTTCCTATATTTCTTGAATAGTGATTAAGGATGAATTCCTATATATGAAAGTTGTTTCTTAAAAGGGGCATTGGACACAAATCACACAACTATTATTTTGTTAAGTACTACTCTTATCACAATCCTACAACAAAGTTGTTTGTTGATCTGGATGGATAGATTCCTTATGAGGAACCTAGTTCCAAATGAATCAGTGAGAGTAAAAGTAGAATTAATGTTTGAGACAAACAAGAAAACATTGAACCTAAAAGAGGTACATTGGGAACAATGAGAATCACAAAGTGTTGTGGAATCTCAAGTTCCTTATGTAACACAAAAACCTTATAGTTCTAGTAGATCATGCCTTGAGTTTGAAGGATATATGATATCTTATAACTCATAAAGGTGATGAGTTGATCATAATGATGATTTAAACAAAATGAATAGAAGCTATTGAGAGACCAGAGTCTGAGATGTGGCTTTATGCCATAAAAATCAAAGATGAACTCCATGTACACCAACATGGTATGACCATGAGGGATCCACCTAAAGGGATAAAGCCCATAGGATGCATTTGGGTCTTTGAGTGAAGACAAACATGGAAGGGTAGATTAGCTGTGATGAGCTTCAAACAAGTTAAAGTTGTTGAACATGTGGAAGTCTTTCACCAATTACCGTGGTTAAATCCATCAGGATCATGCTTGCAATTGCAGCTTAGTAAGACTATGAGATTGACATATGGATGTTAAAACCACATTCCATAACTGAAATAATTGTATAGGATGTGTACATGACATACCCTAGTGGTTTTATAAATCCATTAATGAAAATAAAGTTTGTAAGCTACATAGGTCAATCTCCTGATCGAAGAAAGCATCTCAGAGCTGGAATCTTCTATTTTGACAAGAAAGTCAAAGTGTTTTACTTGAGTCAGAATAAATTTTTTGATTACAACAGATTTAGTGGGACCATATTTATATTCTACATAGCGATGCGTAATGACATCCTTATCCTATAAATGTTAACACCTGGAAAGGAAAGTACCTTCTTTGTGAAGACTTGGGAGAAACATCCTATGTGATAGGAATTGAGATCTATATCAATAGATCTGGAAAGCTTCTTGACCTAAGAATGAGAACATACAATGGCAAGATGTTGATGGGTTCAACATGCATGATTCATTGAGAGAAAATTTGTCCATGTTCCATGGAGTTAGTCTCTCAAGAGCCTAGTGTCCCAATCCTTATGAAGAACATGAGCACATGGATAGATATCATATGCATATCCAATTGGATCTATCATGTATGTACTCATCCTGTTATCTTGTATGTATTGGACATGATGAGAAGATGTCCTATAATCTCGTATGTATTGGACATGATGAGAGGATATCTAATCATCTCATATGTATTATACACAATGAGAGGATATATATACCTATCTGGTAATATCGTATGTATTGGACATGACGAGAGGATATCTAATCATCTCATATGTATTAGATATGATGAGAGGATATATATACTTATTTGGTAATCTTGTATGTATTGGACATGACGAGAAGGTATATGTCATATTCCAGTGAGAGTCATTGGACTTCCAAAAAAGAGCATCTTTAGGTACTTGTGAATCACCAAAAGGATTAGTTCCTTGGTCATGGTAATAAGGAAGAGTTGGGTGTAAAGAGTTACACCGATGCAAGCTTACTAAATGACAAATGAATGAATCACAATCTAATTTTGTGTTTGACCTTAAAAAAAGAACTGTAAGCTGGAAGGGTTCTGAACTAATGATAGTTGTTTAGATCTATAGTATAAGCCGAGTATCTTGTGTCATGAGAACAACAGAAGATATTGTATGAAGTTCATATGGGTGAACATATGCGAGGTTCCAACCATTGATGACTCAGTAGAAATATTGTGATAGAAATGGATCTATGTGATAGGCAAGGAATCTCAGATAGCATACTACAACACTTCCATCTCATACGAGATGTCTTACAACAAAGAGATGTGAAAATTGCAAAATACCTACTAAAAGCAAATGTTGCTAAACCTGCTAGATGGCTTGTGTAGCAGAAACATGATGGACATGTTAAGATCACTCTGAATATGATTCGTGGGTGATTGTCTCTAAGTGCAAGTGGGATTCTATTGGTATGTATGCTAGAGTGAGGCATTAGATACTTGATTTGATAATTATAAATTTAATTCCACCTATTAGGTTTGTCTCAGTCATGAGATGATGATACAAACATAAGTAGATGTCTAAAGAATGATGTTACTCGATGACATATGCCTTCAGGTTGAGGGCCTAAATGATGAGATCATATGTATGATAAGAGTAGATACATTCTTGTTATGTCCCTAGTCAAATATTACTATGGAAGCAAAATAGATAATAGTAATACATAAGACTAGAGTATGTGTTAACTGATGATAGAGTCTCATTAGTCATGATATGTGATATCCAGTCAAGCACATAGATACATGTTAGTGAACAATGTATCGGAGAGACCCACCATGAGAGTGATACATGGAAACCATGGAATGGTAGTCAGAATCATCTCTCATAGTGATGGTGGTGATTGTGGTTCTTAGACCTGAAATCATTGCACTCATAACATGTCATTGGGTACACTTTTACACCATCAAACGCATGCATGAAACATGGGTTGTTATAATGGTGATGATTGGGTGACTTTGCAACATGGGGATTGATTGTGAGTGATAGATACAAGATTTGTCCCTCCTACTAGAGATTGATATCTAGGGCCCCTTGATAAGCGACACTAAGAGTGTACGACCATACCCATGTGATTCAATATATGATATGTTAACTCACATGCATCTCAGACGGTCTGCTCTAGTTTAAGGAACATGGATTGAATGTTGAGAGGATGATGATTCCATGCCTCGAGTTCAATCCAAATATTAGAGACAAAAGAACTATATGATCATGATAACACTATTCATGGAGTATAGGTTGAAGTTGTTCTCCAACTTTTTGAATTACTTGGGTAGAAGTGATGTGTGACTAGGCCCCACTCTTTGCTTGTGATGTCATAAGTTGTTATGGACATTCACTTCCAACGTAATTCTGGACCTATAGGGTCACATGCATAGGATATACTTGAATTAAAGGAGTATATACACGAATGATGTTTAGATTGAATGCTAAAGGTATTTAGGTATTCAATTAAATAATAGATCAACTGACTGGACTCCAAATAATCAAGTTCAAGTGTTGGTCTGACTGATTGGAATTGATTACTAAAGTGTTTAGGTATTCAATTCATGCACCAACAACTGACTGCATTCCCAAGCAGTCATATTAAGTGTTGAGATGTCCATCAGGGGTTCCAAACGTCTGTCTCAATTGTTGAGATGGGTGTCTGGTTAGTCAAGCTGGTTGGAACAAAGTTGGCTAGCCAAACTAAGGTGAACCAATCGATTCATGCTGATGAACAGATCGGCTCATCTCAGTTCACCTGACGACCATTTGGGTGAGCGAGATGATTGTCTCACATGTGTGAGATCACTCAGTTATGCCAGGGAAGGTTCTAGATACTTTCCCAAATTCATTTGGATTGCACAATACTTGTTTTACAAGAAAAAGTAATGTTTATCATTGATTAGAAGTGAGCCAATTCCGTGTGTAAATAGGAAATTGTAGAAGCACGAGACGATCGTTTCACACTGCAAAACGACCGTCTCACACACGAGACGACCATTTTGCAGTGCAAGATGACTATTTCGCCATCCACCAATTCTAGAATATTCATGTTTCCAGACCCTTCTACTCCCACTTCAACTGGGAACCCTAACCATGCCCTCTACTATAAATAGAGGGGTAATGGGGGCTTCCCAACACACACAATTGGGATCAGTGGCCCTGACAATTGTTGTCCTCTCTAGTTGTGATAACCACAAGAGCCCAAGCAAGTCCTACTTGACTAGGGAGGGATAGTGAGGGAGGAGCAACTGAGATCAGTTGTTGTGGGAGAGTATGTCGGTGACTAGTACACTGACAGAAGGGGACAACTCCTTCCCTTTGGCTCTGACAGTACAACGTGGAATTTCCAATGGTCCATGTGGACTACTCTAGAGGAAGAAGTCCTTTGGCTACTGCTAGGAGGACGTCAACCTGTAGTCTGTGGTGAGTCCACAGGAGGTGCTGCAGGAGTTGTTCGAGTATGTCATCCGTGGTGAAGACCAAGAGTTGCACAAACACCATCCAAGATTGTAATTGCAGTGTGATGTTGATGAACTTGCTCCAGGAATAGGTATAACCTTGCAACCCTTTCTTCTGAGAAACATTATTGTTGAAGAGATTCTGTTGGTTTCTGGGAAACGGGAAAATAAATTCTACTTCCTATATTTGTGAATGATTTCCCAACATTAGGTCCTAACTTGAGTGATATATGTTTGTGAATCTCATCATTATCTACAAGTGAGGTGATATATGAACTCTGGTTCCGAGAGTAAAATGCCTTGTACATAAGATACTCATAAATGTTGTTCATTCAACTTTTCTTTCTTAATATATGATACTAGGAAGCTCACTTGAGCTATTTAGATGTTTTATATATGAGGTGTCACTCATATAATATTGAACTATTATATATTCCCTTCCTATATCATACATGTAATATCCAAGTTTGAAATCATGATAAGTTTGGCTTAGTATATTCTCTTTCCCCTCCTATCATACCTGAAAGATATAAGTTTGAAATCTTGATAAACTTGACTTAGCATATTCTCTTTCCCTTCATTTCATACATGTAATGTGTAAGTTTGAAATCATAAACTTCAAAATGAAGATACATTTGGATCATAGATTACATGATCACAAAACATAGTGCTTAAACTCAATCCTTCTAAATCTAAGGTTCTAGTTTTATGACAATTCACATAATGGGATGAAACCCTAACATTCAAGTATGTAAAGGAACCCCTCCTATAATGTTGAAGTCTTATATGATGTTGATCACAAACCATGTTAAAGTGGTCAATTCTTATAATTCCAATAAATAATGACATGAAACCTTAACATCACCATATGATTAGTAGGGTGAATATGAGACCTTGAGTGGTACCTTCTTAACGTCATATGGATGACTAAAACCCGTATCCTTAATGGACTATGGGGATGTAAATCCTAAAATATAAGATCATCATGTGATGACTGAGACACTATGCTATGCTATGATTCCAAAAAAATGATGCTTCCTCCTACATAAGGTGGTGTGGGTACACCCTAGATGCTCGAATACTAATGCAACTGAGGGTGCATGCAAAGCTATAACAACCTTGGAACCAAGAAGTGGTGACTATATGAAGCTAGACTCCTTGATATCACCAAGAGTATAACACCATTTTAATTTCGAGGATCAAATTCCTTATAAGGTGGGGTGAATGTGATATCCTAGATTTCTAGAGTTTTATAATCATCCACAATATAGATGGATATTAATAATGAATGATGGAGATCCAAAAACAATATAAATCATATTTGGAGTATATGAATATCTAATGATGAGTTTGAAGTATAATGATGAAGGTCAAGAAATTAGGTGGCCAAATAACTGTGAATATGCTTGAGTTTTATTATGAGTTTCATCGACTATCTCCTTATATTTAGCCTTTTTAAGGAATATATGTGAGTGGTCAAACACTTGTATTTTGAAACTCATTTTTGGTGCAATGCTAGTTGTTTTTATGATGTAGCTATGGATAAAGTTTCATATGATTATGAGCACATACTTTGGATTTACATGAATTGCATCCTTAGGTTATTCATCCCGTGTAGGATGATATGACTGACATTCACTAATCAATTGAAACATAGGTAACGTTGCATCTAATGGTCGGCCTATATATATGTCTTATGTATGGATGGTTTATTATATCATGCATGGCTTAGATGTTGATGGGGATCATATGGGCACCCAAATTATCTCCAAGCTCCTAAAATTAAGGCGGGGATTGTTACGATCCAATCGCTACGGAAGGAGTCCAGTGCGAGTTTATAGGATTTCTGGTTGAAGTTTTTGCCCTCAACTTCCAAATCTCATTAACCCATGGGTTGGGGTTGGGGTTGCGGTATGGAGTATCTAGAGAGAAAGAACTCATCACCTCACAACCTCTCCATTGCCTGTAGTAGACGGGTAGACTAGGGAAAGTTCAAGGGTAGAGGGGTTTGCGAAGAGGTTCAGGTTTGGATATTCAACCCAACATCCACATAACATCAAAGTCTGATCAGGTGGCTACCGATCAGAACCAAGATGCTGGTATCCATCTTCCAGCCTACCCATTTCCCTCTGACAGCCCATCTAGACCCGTCGATTCCATCATCGAGCTGGAGCAACAGAGCTTCCCAAAGAGGTAGATATCTACAAGTTGCAGTCAAGATCAGGCCATTGTTTCCACTTGGTGATGGAGATTTTAGCTCCTGCAATCTTGTCTTGAGGATTCCTTATATGGAGACGCTTTCAAGGGATCCGTAAATATTTACCCAATGACGTTCGTTTTCGTGAACTTGAGGGAAGATTGTTGCACATCCCCCAGTTCTCTGTGAGGCGACGGTCTCCTGTGAGGTCGCGAGATGTTGAGTCAAGAAAGGGGGAAGAAACCCTCAATCTCCCAGCCTGCCCCTCTTCTGCTATGACTGCCATGGAGGTCTAGGAGCTTCATCACCACTGGTTCTCGCCCGATGAACTCCAAAATCATCCCCAATTCTGAATCTCCTGTGAGGCCGCGAGATGTTGAGTCAAGAAAGGAGTAAGAAACCCTCAATCTCCCAGCCTGCCCCTCTTCTGCTATGACTGCCATGGAGGTCCAGGAGCTTCATCACAGCTGGTTCTCACCCGATGAACTCCAAAATCATCCCCAATTCTGAAGGAGTCTGCAGAGCTGTGTGAGACCTTGGCGGCGCTTTCCATGTTGTCGGGCATGATCCGAATGCAATAGAGGCGTGGAGACCTATCTCCACCACCCACGCCGTGGACCCCAGTCCTAGAGCCCCTCTCTCCGACGGCACAAGGAAGATGAGAGGCAGAGGCCTCGCTCGCAGAAGCGAGAAGGAGAAATAGAGGAAAGTCACCCGATCCAAGAGAAGAACCGAACCCACCAGTTCAAGTTAAGCCTGGATGTGGGTTGTGCCTCTTTGGGTGCTGCGTGGCAGTGATCTAGACCCCCCAACCTCATGATCAACGGCTCATCTTAATCCCAGCTAGGTAATTTCCATTCAGAGGTCCAATTAATTTCAGAATCTTTACGAATTCGTTAAAAATAGCCAGTTTGGCCAATAATTCCCCACAAAGTATCTACAGGTTCAGACAAATACCCTCTTCATTATGAAACCTATCGATCATGATTTTAATGATTAGTTTTCAACTTTTTGACTTAGATGCAATGCTTCCTTTTAGAATAATATTAAATGGAACAAATGATATCTGAGTAATATGCTCAGGAAATTACTTTCAAATGCCAAAATCTTTTAGAAACCTTATGTACACCCTGATTTGAACTATGTTACGTAATATGAGATCTTTTGCTATTAAAATCAAATTAAGTGTTTCTAGCCCCTTTTTAATTCTAGAAGTTAGCACAAATATCAAAAAATTATGGAAATTTCACTAGAGACTGATTATGACTTATAGATGAGTAGAAAAATAGTAATATCAAGATCAAGTTAGTTTGAACCTAGGTTTGACCTAAACCCTAAACTAGACCTAAATACCATTAATAATGGTAAAACTTGTATTAATGATGAATATTTGTTATTAATCAGGTGATGACCAGAGATGTAGATGATCCAGAATATCTATATGTGTTATAACCTCATTTTCTAATAAATGTAATGAGATTTGTAAATCTCTATTAAAGGCATAAATAAGAACTATGTTTGATTGCATGATGATTTTCGTAAATGAAAGCCTTGCATGTTGTTTGATGGGCCTGGTTGGCCATTAAGCCCATTTGAAAGAATAATAAAAAGAAAATGAAGAAGGGGTTCCTTTTTAATAAAGAATTACAATGGGAAAATAGAATATATAAGAAAAGAGGAAATAATGATTAAAAGGCTAAAAGATAATTTCCAAAAGTATAATTTTGTTTTATAGAGATTCCTTGGGGTTCAAGGAACTCAGGATAATAGCCAAGGAAATAAAGAAAATATGGAAAATACCATTAATTAGGAGATAATTTGAAATTGGAGTAAAGAACTCGTTTCCTTGGGATAATAATTCCAAATTTTGCACAATGAGAGATAAACGTGTGAATGACTTTCCTTTAAAATTTGAGGCCAAAAGGACTTATGGATTGAGATTTATTAAATTTCCAAGTTATCTTTAAAATAAGGATTTTTCTTGTTTTATTGGGAATTCATTTCCTTTTCTGATTAAGCGCGGGTAATGACGACCGTTGGATATTAATCCAACCGGTCAGGGATCATCATCAAAGTCCCAAGAGTCGGGGACTGTAGCACATGTTACAGGTGGATTTTCTCCACCTCTTTCCTCGTCATCTGATGGATGGGCCATCTTGGAAATCTTTCCATTGTGATCAGGAGAGGATTCTGAGCTACCCATACCCCGGTATGGTGATCTTTGGGTGCTTCTAGACGAAACGCCCAATTGGGCTATGGACCATGGCGGCAGCAGGGTTGGGGAAACCCTAGAGGGGTCTCCACGCCCTATAAATAGGGCCCCTACTAGTTCCTAACACCCTAACGCATCCAGGCGGCGGCTTCTAGACCCTCGAGTCTCTCTCTCCCTCTCAATTGCCCTAGCTCCGGCGAGAAGGTCCTCGCGGCACCGCCGCTGGTTTTGTTTAGGAGTCGAGGGAGGACGACAAGCAAGGATCGTTGGATCCTGGACTATCGTGCGCCCGTCCAAGATCCGACGCTGCTGAGCGGTGCGTTGACTTGAATCAGCTGAGTGGAGCGGGTTAACCAGGACCCTAGGATCAAGGTCCACCGTGAGCCGCGCGTCATCGACGGCCGATAGAGGAGGCGCGCCACTAGTGGAGGGAATCTGACGCGGAGCGTCAGATCAAGGAAGGGAACAACGACACACTGATCTAATGGCCGAGGTATTTCCAGCTAATTCCTCTCTCTGTCCAATAATCAAATAAATGGCTTTTTCTTGCTAAAACTCTAGTAATTACTAGGAATCTCGTATAGGGAAAAGTGATATATGAAAGTTGGGTAGAAAATTTCAAGGAATCTGCTAAAAATAATTGTAGCATCCAATTCCAGTTCATTTTGCAAAAGTACTTTAATGGTTAGTAAAATGCATTCCAAATTAATTAGAAACCCTAATTACATGGAAAAGGTGTTTCTGTGTAACCTAATAGGTTGAATAGAGAGATATTAACCTGTTTATTAATAATATGAAGTTTTAATCCATTTTAATTACAAAAGTGTAAGATTTAGAGTTATAATGCCTAAAAGGAGGTTAATTTACATGGAAACCCTAAATTGGGATAAAAGGAGGTAAAGAGCATGTCTTTGTGAAATAAGATAATCATATGTTTAATAAAGGAAATTTAATGAGAAATTAGGAGTTTTATGTAGTTTAATAAATTAAGGATGATAGTAAGGAAAGAAGAAGTGAAAACCCTAATTTCTAAAGGAACCCTAAAATAGGATCTGAAACCCTAAGTAATATGATGAAAATTGGATAAATATTAATAAAAGGAAAATTGTCCTTTTATTTCAGGATTTGCTTGTTGATTGGATTTCTCTACATATTAGATTCTATCTTGAATTCTGCAATCAAAGGTATGTGGTTACTTATGAATAACCGCTTAGGTTTCCAATGGATTTCCGAATGATTTAATCGCATTGAATGCAACTAAACTGCTTGGATTTTTATATTGCAATTACAAAATGACTATGACTATCACCTAATGTATATGCCTTCTAGCTCAATCCTTGATCCCCTCTGTGTCGTAATGGCTGACCTGGTATAAGGCTACCTAGAGGGTAGGCCCATCAGGTCATGAATGATTTTGGCTGCCTAGAGGGTAGGTCCATCAAGTCACCTTCATAGAGGTACCATATAAGTCCTTATAGGGACAACATAGAGTTGTGGAGAGATATGGATTGAGTAGTTTGGCTTAAAATGTAATCTTGATTAATAAATGATTAATTAAGTGATTATATGGTTAATCTAGTTGAACATTATCTATTTCCTCCACATACCAGCTTCGACTGACCATCATTTTGTTTGTCGGCGATTTAGGTACAAATCTCAAAAGAACAAATAGTAAAGCGACATATTGTGAATTCAAGAATTAAAGAACAAGGAGGAATTAGTTAGAATAGTTCAGCTGAGGTTAGAGGTTAGTTTATTCCCAACTTTTCAAAGGTATGCAAAGAATTTTTTTTATTACCAATTTCAGTATAGTCTGTTAGAATTTAATAATTATTTATGGTTATATGTCGAACCTTTGATCCGGAATTAATGGGTGCGGCTTCAACCTCTTGGTCTCCCTTAATTGGGGGTTACTGAGAGGTGGGGTCGTAACAATATGAATCTCTGAACTTGGGTATGTGGATATAATTATATGACTAGTTTTCTAGATGGAATATGTATATATAGTTGCTTGTACTAATTGCATAAAATTTCTTGGATGTATGTATATTATTGTACACTTCCCTTTAAAACTAAGAACATTAAATAAAGAAAAATGAAATTAGTTACTAATGGTGTCATTAATCTCACTATGAGAGAGGAAAAGTATTAATGCTGACTAGAACCTCCATAATGGTACATGGTATACAAGGAAATCCATAATGGTACAAGGTACACGGGGAAATGGACCCAATAATATATGTGATGTTGTGCGAAGTCCACCATAGTAATGCATGTTCATTGAAATATGATTAATAACTTGAGTTTACCTGAATCTATGCCCTAATACATTGTTTTATTTTTCTTTCTCTCTCAAATATTTTACTGTGCAAGTTACTATACAAGTATTTCAACTACGTACCAACTTTTGTTGATTTGTTTGTTTCACGTATTTTCTAGGTTTAGAGGTAGAATGGGAGAAAAGATAGGAAGTGAGTAGTGTTCAGGTTGTACCTATTGTGTATATCCTAGTTAGTGTACATGTTCATAGACTGTTGAATTTTCATTCAATATGTAATAGTAAATCGTGTTGTAATAACTCATTTTGTAATATCCACGTGTTGAATGTTGAGAATGTTATGGTGTATGTATGTTATATTTGTATGTTCATGCATGCATGTTTTTCTTCCGCACCACACTCTGAGTAACGTTTTTGGATTTTCCCTCTCGTGCCTTCTAAGTCTCAAGATGGTAGAATCTGACACGTTACATAAACTTTCATGATTTCAAGTGAATTTTAGTATTCCAATGCATAAAATATCCAAATTTGATAAATCATGTGATTAATAGTCAAAAGAGATTAATCATATAAGGGGATAAGAATACTAACTAATCATCATCTTCTTGGGTGTCTTAGGTGGTCCTCAAAGAAGAGATGAGATGCTAGAAGACTCTCTAACTTCAAGGAAAGGATTTTCGTCCTCCCTGGATTCTTAATATATGTTATGCCTTAAACACATAGATAGGTCTGCGTGTATGTCTCTGATACCATTTGTCATGGAATGGTTTGTTACCCTAAGTCCACTCCTAATGGCTACATAGCCAAAGGCGATTAGACTTGGGAGACCGTCCGTAGAATGTCACAAATGTTTCACACATGCAATATATATGTAAAAGCAGTAACAACAGACATAACACGATACTAAAAGGGGATAGAGAAGCATGCACCCATTTCTATATTGAGTACCCCATTGGTGTTTCATTTCATATCTTAGAGTCTTGAGTGCAGTAGATCTTTATTTGGGAACTACGAATTTGAAAAAAAAACATATTAATACTAAATCATTAAGTATACTATGAAAAGGCATGTAAAAAGTTTAGAATTAGTAGAAAAATTGCTTGGCTAGAAACATCATAATAAGCAAGAAGTAGAAATAAGGCGAGAACACTTAACAAAATTTTTTTATAGAAAGTGTGTTTTAAGTGCATTTCCATTATACTTAACAACATATTTTGGCCAATGACCATCTTCTCATTGGAAGGGTCCGTAAGGCTGCTCAAGATTAGCCAAATCTTTTATCGACATGGTCTTCCTTATCTTGACATCTCAAGTAAGGATCCCAACCTTGTGCCCGTACTTCGAGAATGCAGGCAGGTACACAATGTTTGTATAATGAACAAGTTCAATTTTGTTCAAGGTTTGTTCAACATATTAAGAAAAAGTGAACATACTAATAATAGGGAACAACTATCTCAAACAAGTAATTAACTATCCAAGCATTCATAGGAGCATACATACAAACAAGACAATACCATACTAGGGTTAAGAGATTAAGTGTACCTTACGGGTAGAGTACAAGATATTATTCATGAGTTAGATTACTAGTAGTGGTCCAACCCCAAGGGGACCTAGAATGCAAGATATATAACATAGGGTCATAGATCAATGGGATTTTGATAATCTAAACATAATATGAGTCATGTGGATGTTTCCCAAGATCTAGGTTTCAAAGAATTAAAACATATCCTATCATGCCATCCAAGCATGTAATTAACATCATGGTTTCAAGTATTACCAAATCTACTTTGGATGTAGGGTTAACACACACTTTAGATTAGAGATAAGGTGAAATCATAACTGATTTGGGGATATGGGATCATAAAAAATGAGTACTTGTCATGATTTGACCATACAAACATAACTAGTCATACTAGATAATTTTCAAGCAATATTGGTACGTTTCAAGGCCATAGAAGCATTAAATAGAACAAGTTAGGATGTAGTGCCATAGCAAGATGATATTACAGATTTGAAGTCACTAATATATCATGTGTAGAATTAGATCCTCATTCTTACAAAATTAGAGTCCTGAAGGTTAACATGTACATCTAGAGCATGCTACGTGTTACATGTGAGTCATATGTAAACAAAGAGTACATGGGTGCATTACATGGTATGTAGTATCCCAAGTCATAGAAGGGTCTGATTGGAGAACCAAAGTACATGGTTAAACATTTACGATCACTTTTCCACAGGGGTTTAAAGATCCAATCTATAAGTACTTGAACATCACATTTAGGGCATACCAAGTCTTTAAAACATACATGCTACTAATGGAAACCATAGCATAATACCATGGTCAAACATAGCAAAAATGGTCATCAAATTTACTGATTTCATGATTGTAAGATTTGGTGATTATATGATATGCAGAAAGGCCAAAGTTTCCATATAGATCTAGATACATCATTCTTGACTATAAGATAGTCATCTTTTAGGTCAAAGGTAAACATTTAGGGTACATCCATAAGATTCAAAGCATAAAACAACATCCAAAACTCAAATTAGGATCTACATTGAGATGTCTTGATGCAGTCCAAGCTCAGCACATTGTGGTAGAGCTTCTGTTGGTCTTCATCTATTTTGAGATGTCTTGATGTGGAGTCCACTAGGGTCTGACATGGTGGTGGTTGCGTTGACGCACAAAGAAGAAAAAGCACAAAGGATGGGGGAACTAGGGCACATATAGGTTGGGAAAGAGAGGGCAAATGAGGGAAAAGGAGAAAGGAACCCAAAGAGGGTATTTATTGTAGAAGAGCGCAAGGAATGGGGAGGACTGGGGGATGCCCTTGTATGGTTAGGTGGTAGCAGTTCCATTGGATCCAAGCTACGTATGGAGGTAGGGGATAAAACCCCATCTATTCGATCGAATGTCAATCCCTAGTATGAGCATCCAATGACCACAATTGGTGGAAAACAAAGACAAGGTGGATCGCTGACATGGCAAAGCAAAGGGGGCGTGTCCCCTCAATTGGGCAGCACTACCACTCAGGCCCAATTGGGTCAAAACAAATAAGTTAAATCATGATAAAAATAAAGATTAATTTTTAACTTTCAAAAGGTCATATCTTGGGCTATGATGGTCCGATTGAGGCAATTTTTGTACCGTTGGAAAGATAACTGAATTCTCTATAACATGAGATATATTTGATACCAAGGAGAGTTCATCGAATAGGTTAAATTTTTTTTTACAAGTTTATGATACGTTATAAGCATGCCAATTAGTTCAAAACTCAAATTAGGATTATATATGAATACAAAGTGATGTTTAAGCAAAATTAATTCATCACTTGAGAATAATGTGACTTAAAGTCATCAAGGTGATGGTGAGTGAGGTTGTTGAGTATAATAGAATATCTAAAAAGTCAAGATGTGCATAAATTTATTAAGAACCAAAATCCAGGTTATCACATTTGCATTGGATATAAGAAGCTAAATAAGACCACTAGGAAAGATGATTTCCCTCTTTTCAATCTGGATCAAGTACTAGAACACCTTGCCCATCAAAAATATTTTTTTTATTTAAATGGCTATTTAGGTTTCTATCAGATTCCCATTCATCCTAAAGAGGAAGAGAAGACCACCTTCATTTTCTCCTTTGAGACCTATGCATTCAGGAGAATGTCATTTTGTTTAAGTAATGCCCCCAACCACCTTCCATTGGTGCATGTCTACTATCTTTGTAGGGTTGACTAAAACTGTTATGGAAGTCATCAGAGATAACTTCTCTATTTATGGAGACTGCTTTGACTATTAATTTAGACATTTATCCGTATTCCTTGAAAAGTGTGAAGAGGCAAACTTAGTTTTAAGTTGGGAAAAATGTCATTTTATGGTTAAGGAAGGAATTTTTTTGGGATACTGACTTAGAAATTGAGGTATATAGGTGGATAGGGACAAGATTGAGGTGATCTCCAAACTGCCCCTCCCACATCTGTAAGAGGTATTCGTGCCTTCCTTGGACATGCTACATTCTATCAACAATTCATTCAGGATTTTTCAAAAATCACAAAACCTCTCACCTAACTCCTCTAAAAGGATGTCTCATTCACCTTTGACAAAGCATGCATGACCAGTTTCCTTTGCCTAAAGGATATTCTAACCTCTACCCCCAAAATCTATGCACTAGATTAGTCCTTTCCCTTCGAAATTATGTGTGATGCTAGTGATTATGTTGTCAGTGCCATTCTTGGGCAACGAGTTGACAAGAAACATCACATCATATACTATATATCCAAAACTTTATATAATGAACAACTAAACTACACTACTAATGAGAAGGAAATGCTAGCCATTGTCTATTCTTTCAATAACTTCTGATCCTATCTAGTTGGGTCCAAGTTAACTAATTATCAGCCCATGTAGATGATTTGATACCTAATGACCAAAAAGGATGCCAAACCGCATCTCATTTGTTGGATCCTTTAAATTTAGGAATTTGATTTTGATATCCTTGATAAGAAAGGCTTTGCAAATGTTGTTTTTGACCATTTTATCCACCTAAGCTTATGTGATGATGGAGGAATCCCCATTATTGACTCCTTACCATAAGAAAGGATGATTCTGAATACCCCTAGTTCGTTGATAATGTTAATTATCTTGAAATATGTGTCCTACACCCTAATTACACATGACATGCTAAAGTGAAATTCATACATGATGTTATGAACTTTTATTGGGATGAACCTTATCTTTTGACTCAATGTAGATGGTCTTTATTACAGATGTATCACCAAGGAAGAGGCTTGTGATATCCTCATATAATGTCATCTCGGCCCCACTTGAGAGCACATGAGTTCTCAAAATTACTAGGAAAGTGCTTCAGTCAGGATTCTTCTGCCCTACCCTATTCCAAGATTCTTATGAACTTGTCTTAGCCTATGATCAATGCTAGAGGACTGGGAATATCTCCAATAAAGATCAAAGGACAACGACTTCCTAGAAAGAAATAGAGATTTTGACATTTGGGAAGTGGAATATAAGGGGCCACGTCCTTTTTTTGGTATGAAAAGGGGCCATGTCCTTCTTCATGTGGATACCTATATATCCTGGTGGCTATTGATTATGTTTTAACATGGGTAGAAGTCATCCCTACCAAGACTCGTGACTTCAAATTTGTTAAGAATATTTCAAAGATATAATCTTCCCTAGGTTTGGGGTGCCTTGCACCACGATTTCTGACGTGGGTCACACTTTCTTGAGAAAAGCTTTGAATTTTTGCTGAGAAGATATGGGATCTACCACAATGTTGCATTTTCTTACCACCCTCAGAGTAGTGGTCATGTTGTGGTTTCAAATTGTCAAATCAAGTCCATCCTAGAGAACATTGTCGATTGTACCAGGAAAGACTAGTGTTACAACCCCAACTTTTGGGTTCATTTGGTGACAAATGTAATTTCTCATATTAAAGATATTGGAACAAGTAAGGATATAATTTGTCTTGAATAAATGAGTTTCGTTTACAATAGCCTTGTTGGTTATTTTGTGGGCTTTATTGGCTATTGGGCCCAATAATAAGGAAAAGACATAAGGAATTCCATTATTAATAAGAAATGGAGAAAATAAAAATGTAGAAACCTCTAGAAGGCAAAAGAATTTAATCGTAAGGTGGATTTCGTGCCTCTTGGGTTCCAAGGAGTCCAAAGTTGCAAAGATAATGCAACAAGAAAAGAAAAGATCAATTAAATATTTCTTTATTAAAGAAGAAATTGGAAACAATGATAAAATGTGGGAAATAAGTGGAAAGAGGTATAAATGAGTTATTCTTGGTGAAGTTTCATATCCATGAGGTTTCTAATTTTAAAAGGAATGCCAATGAGGAAAATAAAAAGAAAGATAAAGAGAAATCCTCAAAAAGAGATATTTTAATAATAAATAAACATGATAATGAGAAATAATGAATATAGATGCATCTAGAAGGATAATAAGTATCTTTAAAAATGAATTTTGAAATCTTAGATTTTCTTGGGGTCCAAGGAGCCCCAATGAAGAAAGATAAAAGAGAAAATACCAATAATGCAAAATAAGAGGATAATATGATGCATAATGAATGAATTTTGTAGTTTTGTTAAAGAGGTGGTATTTTCTATTAAAAGTAAACATAATTTCATGCCAAGGGGTTAAAAGCCAAGCACAAGGAGATTAAAAGAGATAATTTTCGATTTCCTTAATGACCAAGGATCATGGATAAATAAGGAATTGCTAAGGAGAGAGAAAATACTTCTTAATTAAGGAAAATTCCTTTCATATTAGGAAAAGCCTTGTTTGTTTTGTGGGCAAGCGTTCTAGGGTGTGGATACCCTCCCTATATAAAGAGGGAGAGCCTCTGGATCGAGTTCCAGAGTAATCCCAGGAAACTCTCTCTTCGTTCTTCATCTTCTTCATCTTCTTCGTGCAAACCCTAGGATGAGGGTGTATCGCTAACCTTGGGGTAGCGAGGACCCGTGGAGTCATCACGATCGACGAGTGAGGTTCCACGATGCTAAAGAGAACCTCTTCCGTCGTCACCATGGACGAACCTATGCGTGACAATGGCAGCACGGATGCAAGACCTATTGGTGGTCACAGACACGGTCAACACGAACCAGCTCCCTTGGACGAAGGGTGAGGGCACCTTGAGGTGCGTGGAGGTCCGGCGGAGGCAGGGGAGCCACCCCCAATGGCCGATGAAGTTCGAGGAGTGTGGCACAGCCGCACCTGCTCCTCACCTGCTGTAGCAACACTAGGGCGCGCGGGAGGTAGGAGAAGGGTAGGCTCTGGACGATTTTGCCCTCCGCGGGCTGAAGAGGCAACTTACTTAACTGAGGGCAAAGAAGTCAATTCAAAATGTTTTCCAAGCGGCTTGCAACGATGCATGAATAGAGGCTATGTGGCACCTCCCTATTGGCCCAAGTAAGGTTTTATTGCAAAATTCATATCTCAATATTGGTAACTCCGATAGTAGCAAATAATATATGCAAATTGCTCAGAAAAATGAGAGGAATTCATTAAAATGGTTTTATAGTCTAATTCCTCTTACTATTCAAAAAGTAGTGCAAGTTATCAACTTTAATGAATTAAAGATTAAGAAACCCTATTTTGAGATGATTAATGTATTTGGTAGGGTTTAATGGACGATTAAAGTTGATATTAACCTGTTAATTGTAAAAAGGTACATTGAGAACAAAAAGGATGAACTTTGCATGTAATTGGTTTAATTTAGAGTTTCATGTGCATAAATATGCTTTAATGGGCCTTGAAACCCTAATATTAGTAAATGTGACTCATAGTGGTTTCAATTATTCAAAATTGTGAATAAAGTTGAGATATGATAATTCCAAGCTATTTCAAGTATAAAAGTTCCTAATTCTGGATAAATACCCTTAATGTAGTAATTAGGGTTTTCTAATGGATAAAGGTATTAATTAATGACAAATAGAGTTCATATGTGAATTAGACTTCTTGCTCATAAGTAAGGTCAGAATTAATTATGACAGGACAAATTTGTTGTTCATCAAAAAAGACATATTAAAGTCCTTTCGAGAGAGCATTTTCAACACTCGATGGATTTTAATGGAAACCAGGGTGATTTTTGACTAATTACAGTTATAATAAGCTCGACTGAGTATACTTTGAATGGAGTTTAGGTCCTCCATTTTTTATCCAACCTCTGCTTGCATGGGAAAATTGTATAGAAGTTGACATTGTGGGGTAGTGTGATTATACCTTTGGAAAATGCCACGAGAGAGTCTATAGCCTTGATTTGTTGTGGTTACCCTCTCCTTTCATATGCATTGAAGAAATGCTCTAGATTATCCTATTTCATGACAAGGAGCTTAAGGCTTTCAGTAATTTCTTTGATATTAGAATTCTCCTTACATTTATCTACCTTGAGGATTCACCAGTCCCTCATCGTTCTAGGGACTCAAAATTGTAATTAACAACCTCCCAAGCACTATCATGGTTTTGAAACATAAAATTTCCTCAATATGAGGAATCGACAAAGACTTTGGTGTCTTCATCAACACCATGGTAGAAAATTCTGATAAGTTAGGCTTGGGTAATATCATAATGTGGGCAATGATGGAGAAGGTCTTTGAACCTCTCCCAAGATTCTCCTTGTGTCTCACCTGGGACCACGCCAAATTGGGTAATTTTTCCCCTGATTTCATAAGTGATAGAAGGGGGATAGTATTTTTCATAAATTTGGATTGGAGCACATCCCAAGTAGCCATATCCCTCCATGGAATTATACCAGCTACTAGCTTGGCTAGAAAGAGAGTATTTGAACAATCTAAGATGATTGGTGTTTTCAGAAGTGCCTGGGATCTTATGTAAGCAACATATATAAGATTATATTTGGAGGTGGTCTTAATAATAATCACCTTTGTTACCAACAAATGGGTTGGCTTGGAGCGTAGTGATCCATTTAGTTCAAATCTCAAATTGTGGAGTTGTGATGTTGGATGGCACAATGGAATATTGTGCATAAGTAGTCTTGGGGACTGAGAAGTCCTTCATTTTTTTTGTTTTTTAGCCTCACATAATGTAACATCATGGGCGTCCTGTTCAGCCAGCATAGCCTCTATCTATGTAGTAAGGGCCTACTCAATCCTATGGGTCACTTCCTCCTTGTCCATCCTAAAATTGTTTTATCAATTTAAATGGTGGAACCTTCTTTCTATCTTTGGGTCAAAAATTGGCGGCACAAAATCAAGATTTAGTGAGTATTGCATGCATAGTTAATATGAATAGATAATATCATATGCAAAAAAAATGGATTGTCAAAATAGAAACTCGGCAGAAGGAGTAGAATTGTCGGAATGGGACTCGGTGCACATAGAAAAAAGAAAAAAGAAGTGTTTGTTCAAAAAAATTTTGGAGTTCTATAAAACAAATCCATTATCCCTAGCAAAGATGCCAAAATTTATACACGTCATTATGCACACAAATTTACTATTGGTTGATTCCTAGAGTTGAACCTTTTGGTAACGGCAAAACAACCAAAAAGGTGAATGTATTACTAAAGAGAGGGTCTATCCCACATGATAATGCGATTAAGATTTGAATTCAAACTGACTTTATTTGAGCAAAATTTGTTTGATGCGGAAAGGAAATTTCATTAGTTGAAGGTTCGATTACACTAGAACAAGAAATAAAGTTTATGCTAGAACATGAATTAAAAGCTACACTAATAATAAAACAAGAAAGGGTCATGCTAGTAACAAAATAAAATTGAGTTATGAAAAGAACAATAGAGGAAAGACTATATATGAGCTGAATTAAATTGTAAGAAAGAAAGAGAACAATCAAGAATATAACCTTTTGGGAAAGTAAGATTGAATCGATGATGAAGGATATTGGGGTTATGGGTTTTACCACCATAGGCTGCATAAAACTAGATCTATGGAATCAATGGAGATGAAAAATTTTAGATGATGGTATGTAAAAACATCCTCAAATTCATTCAAAAAAGTCAAACTCCCTACAAGCCCATTGTTCCTGGCGTTTATAGATCCTATCCCAAACATCCCAACAAAAGATCCTTCCGAGATCTCATCTAGATCCTTGCATATTTGTTTGGTCGTTCTGAGGCTTGGGGTCCAAATCTCATCACTCAAAACTAACAATAAAAAAAAACTAGAGATCAAGTCATTCAAGTCAGCAATAATTCAAACAAAAAAAATCTAACAAATATCATCATATAGAAATAGATATAGTCAACTATGGCTATAGGGCTAGTCCCATGCGTCGATATAGGAATCTACTCATGATCCATTGAAATTAAAGAAATAACAAAGGAAGGAAGAACACATATACTAGAAAGAAGAAGAATACCAAAGAATCTTGGTCTAGTGACAAGGAAATAATTCCTTGATCCAAACAAGGAGACCGAGAAGAAATGGAAATAAGAACAAGAAATCATTGTTGAAGAAAAAAGAGCACAAGATGCAAGAATGAAAGAAGAAAGTTTCGAAACATAGAGTGCAAGTACAAAAATAGGATCCCCCATCTTGTGGAGTCCCAACTCCTTTTGTAAGGGAAGGAAGGGATGTAAACCCTAAAGGTGGGAGAGAAAAGAAGGGTTAGAAGTTGCTGAAAATAACTCATTGCAGGTTGTGAACAGATCAAATTGGATATGGAGAGGCGCGGGCCATGGTAGTGGGTTAAAGTCCTAGATATAGGGTGGTGACACTATTTTTCCATTAATTGGTCATTAAGCAATCTGAGATGGCCATCTGGAACCTTAAAACACCCATTTCGACTTCTCAATTGAGTGGTTAAGATGTATGAAATGTTTGTTTTGACAATCATGTAAAGGTTGAGTTCAAGAATGAAATGTCTGTTTGGGACTCTGAGGTGTGGTGTTCTACAAGGATGAGACGAGCAGTTCACTGCATGTGCCAATAGGTTCGTGTACTAAGGTGAATGAAATATTGTAATTTGAAGACTTTAGTCTTTGATTTGAAAAAGTTTAAGTAGGTTCTTGTTTTTGAATTGTGAGTGAGGGTAGAATTTGCAAACTATGAATGAAAAATGATAAGAGTTTGCTTTAATGGTCTAGGAGCGAGCAAATTGCAATAATTTCCATAACATAGGCCAAAGTGAAATAAATTCCTAAAAAAGACTATAAAAGATGTAGTAAAAGTGGATGAATATACATTCATAAGTTGTCATTCAATATCCACAATAATAACTGACTTGGAAAATAACACGAATGTATACTCAAAGAGTACATATGATCTCATGTTCATGTCCTCATCACAAACCATATGTCATTGAGTCAAAACATTACTAGGACATTATTAGTTTTATTCATTATCTCAATATTGAAACAAACATAATAAATGGAATTATATTTAATTAATTATCAAACTAAGTACAAACTAGTCCCACTACAATCATCACAGGATGTATCTCAAGGAATAAAACCAACAATCACCCACTTTCACTAGGAAGAACCACTCACAAATCTAATTCCATGTGATCAAACGTGACCATCATGCTTTTGCTATTAAGGTGCTTTTGTCAGGGATCAACAATGTTGCTTTCAATCGATACTCTGTAAATCTAAACATCTCCTTCTTATATGATCTCTCATATGAGATGATAATGTATGAACATAGAATGTTGATGTGATCTAGGTTCCTTAGCTTGTGAAATAGCTTCATTCTCATCATACTATATTTCTACAAAATCTTCAATGGTTGGAACCACCTATAGTTCACAAATGAACTTCTTGATCCATGCTACTTCCATTCATGCATTGGATGTGGTGATATACTCAACCTATTTTTCCAGATCAGATATTTTTTCTTGCTTGGAACTGTTCTAACTTATAGGTCCATCGTTTAAGTAAAACACAAATCTTGATTTCAATCGATAATCATCCTTGCCTATTTGGAAGCTTACATTAGTGTAACCTTTTACAACCACCACAAATTAGTAATTAATCCTTAGTTCTTCTCAAGTACTTAAGGATGTTTTTTTATAGCTATTTGTGACCATTAGCAACATACAACATGTACCTTCTAGTCATGTTCGAAGCACATGTGACATATGGGTATGTACATAGCATTTCATACATGATATCTCTAATTGTTGAGGCATATGGAATCTTCATCATGCTTTCTTAATTTTCCAAAGAGCTTGAACAATGTGAATTATAGAAATTAATCCACACAACATGGTTAAGTTTTCTCTCTTAGTATCAAGAATTCTTATCCTCTTATTTCTTTGTCAATGTGTGTACTATGACAAAGGGAAATTTTGCACAATAATGAATGAATTACAATTTTACCCTCATTATGTTCACTCTTGACCCCAATATATTTTTCTTAGAAACATAATCAATATGGAGACTCAAATACAAAGTATGGTGATCAATGTGAACTTTATACACATTATAACACCAAAAATTGGATTCATTCATCACTTTGTACAAAGAAGCAAATTACTCAATCAAACTTAATCTTATGGTCATCAAACATTTTAAAATATTCTTCACATATTTGTGAATCTATGATCCAAATTTCATATCATTTGGACATTCCTACTATTTACTACAATTTCTTAAAGATAATCGATTAAAAATCCATTTATTTGCCTTTTATTTGGGCCTTTTCCAAGTCAACGATCCAGGGCGCACATTAGGGGCGAACCCCAACCCTTAGATTAGCCTTTGTGCAGATCAGGGTCTGATCCAGTGGTTAGGAGGTCATCTTCAACTTCCCGTTGATTGCGGAGAGGTGTTAATGTGATCCAAAACAACAACCCATCATTATAGACCATGATTTGATTTCCCAAGCGAGCCAAAATGATCCCCTTGCAAATTTGAACTTAGCAAACCCTAGTTTGACCAACATTCATGAACCTTTTCACCACCAAAATGATTCCCTTGCTTACCTTTCTCACTCTGGCGACCATGTCTAAGGGCAAAACTCGATCAAGCCCTAAACCTAGTTCTTGTGCTATAAAAACCCCCACAAAGACCACCCCCATCATCACACAGGAGAACCCAATTATCTGCATGCTATATCGCACTTCGAACACCCCCAATTCTCCTCCCTTCTTCTCCTGTTCAATGAAGCACCACCACATAAGCTTTTTTGGGCATTTTTCCCTCCACCACCAACCTGCTTCTTTCGGCCACCCCGAGCCTCACGAGGTCACACAGAGGCTAAACGACACTGCCACTTCTAGCTCCCACGCCTCCTACCCCCGATCTCCCGTATGCTAATGAGCCCTCCTCCTCTACATTTCTGGGCTCGTGAGGAACTGGAAAAAAGAGAAAGATCCTAGAATCGGCCAGTCATGAGGAGAAAACCATTCAGTCCAGATGAACCAATGAACCAGTGCTGAACCAATTAATTGAAGAGCTGAATCGGCCAAACCAAGGACAATACCAGACCTCTGAGCAAGTGAGATACCTTGCTCATGTGCCTTGATCTGGCTATTCTTTTAACATGAAATAGTCCTTTGTTTTTTTCCATGTTAAGGTACTTTTGCTCCTCTCTGTTCAAAAATCAAATAAATGGACAAAACTTTCAAAAATTGTATCTCCTGATTCCTAGCTCCAAAAAGTACGAATAAATAATCAATTTTGGTCAAAAAATCCAATGAATTATTTAAAAATACTTTTGTGACATGATTCTTTATTGATTTCACTGATAACCCTAAGTCTTAAACTCTTGCTATTT
This sequence comes from Alisma plantago-aquatica, assembly GCA_963693085.1. Lineage (NCBI taxonomy): Eukaryota > Viridiplantae > Streptophyta > Magnoliopsida > Alismatales > Alismataceae > Alisma > Alisma plantago-aquatica. The sequence continues at coordinate 292,323,307 of OY856413.1, read as the reverse complement.
ATTTTGTCGTATGACTCACAATCATGATTAATCTTTTGAAACCATGATATTTGACTCTGATGTTCATCTTGAGACTCTAATATCATAACTTGACTAATGAAGATATATATCTATATTTCTTCTTGAATATGATTCCTATGAATAAATTTGATGATGGTATCTTAATGATTAGCCTAAATCGAATGGAATACTTGATCTTTTGATCTAATATCTGAACCTTGGCTCTACTTTTATCAAACTAATACTAAATTCCAATTATGCTAAGTATCATGATGATGATCTAGAAAAGTGATGATGACTTGGATAATGATCATAAAATTAGGGTTAACACATGATCCTAAAAAACCTAGGTAGGTCATTCACACTCAAAAATATGCTTGACATTTGAATAAAGTTGGACATTTGGAAATATTGTTGATCATAAGTGGATGACCTAACCCTATGGTTGAAATAGGAAAATGTAACCCTAATCTTGATTATTGAAACATGATCTTCTAAACATCATGATATTAACCCTTGATCCAATATTGTTGATTAGGCTTTGACTCGAAGGGTTGACCTATTGAGATTTATACTCTAAATCTTTGGTGAAAGGTACTCTATTACATCTCCTCCTTGGTTGTATTGAAGATACTTTTTATGTATGTCTTGATTGTATATTTTTCTATATAACTTGATTTAGCTACTATTCCCTATGATTAGTCTTCTATGTTTCCTATATTATATTTTGAAAAAAACATGAGAACATAAATGATATTTCCCATTATGAGTGCCCATATAATGATGATGATGATGATGATGTTGATAATGTTGATGATGTTGATATTGAGTGCAAGCGACCTCCTCATTTAGAGGTGGAACTTGTACATTGACCTCCTACCTCATATGGAGAGAAGGATCCTGGTGACCTCCCCCATTGCATTGGGGCAATGGAGTCATACAAAATATATAAGCATGCTTCTCGATTACAACATAATGGGAACTTGTTATAAAAATTGCATTGTTCGATATAAAATTCTTTTTGAACAATTATTGGTTGTTGGCAGATCACTTGATTACTTTTTGAAATATAAGTCCTTCCAAGTATACACTTTTACTATAAATTTTTTTACTTGTTTTTGATAGTGTACCGTGCAATTGCATGATTATGTCTCGATTTTCTTGATTTTAGGAAAAACAAATAGAACACTCACTAGATCACTTCCACATTCGATATACTCTGATGACAAGGATAAATCTACAAAATCTCATAATTGGGTTAGTTTGTTCTTTAAATCTCCTGTTTTTGAGTTATTATTTCTTATTGTATATGTCGGTGTGTGAGATCCTATCAGGCCACTCAGGGATGGACACTTCAATCCTTTTTATGCTATCTAGGCAGTGGGATTGGGATTTGGGTAAGAATGGTTCCATGACATGTACTTTGGCTTAGGCCAAGAAGCCTTTTAAATATATCTTTATAGATCTTTATTCCTAGTATAAAGGATGCTTTTCGTAATTCCTTTTTGGAGAAGGTATTTACCAACTCTATTTTAACCAATTGAAGAGTAAGGATCTCATTCTCCATCAACTTCTTATAAACACAAGCTTTATCTTCATTTTGAACTAAGGAAAATTGTTTGACTCTCTTATCAATATAAAGATTACAACTCTAAGATGCTTGATTAATTTAATAGACTAACCTTTGTATATTACTAACCTTTTCAACTTCATTTGGAGCAATAGAACCTTCAGGTTGAGTCATGTACACATTCTCAAGGATATTCTAGTTAAGGAATCTAATTTTTACATCTATTTGCTAGATTTCATTGTTATGATAAGATACAACAACAAGAATGATCCCAAGTGGATAAAACCATGGAAACTGGTGAAAAAGTTCCATAAAGGTATTCACCTTGAACTTGTTTGAAACTTTTTTCTACTAATCAACCTTTGTAGGTTTGTACATTACCATCCATTTCAATCATCTTCTTGAAGGCCCCTTTGCACCCTATGAGTTTATTCCCTTAAAGTGGATCCTATGAGGTCCATACCGTGTTGGTATACATGGAGTCCATCTCATATTTCATGGCTTCAAGTTATTTCTCATAATCTAGTCCCTTGATAGCTTCTTTGTTGTTTGTAAGCTCATCATTAAAAAGCCCCAACAAACTATTTTGTTGAATTATGAGAAATCCATACCTCTTTAGCTCAATAGGTGCCATAATAGATATTTGAGGTTCCTATGTTACATAAAAACTTGAGATTCTACAATATCTTGTGCTTCCTCTTGTTCCTTATCGACCTTCATAGTCTCAATGCTACCTTGATGAACTTTACCTTCTTCATGTTCTATTTTCCTCCCACCAATTCCTTTGGATATAAATTCCTTTTCAATGAATACCATAGTTTTGGAAACAAACATTTTGTTTTCAGATGGAACATAGAAGTAGTAACCCTTAGTTTCCTTAAGGTATCCAACAAAGAAGTATTTATCTGATTTGGGTCCATGCTTTTCATTGAACTATTTCTTGGCAGAAGCTTCACATCCCCAAACATTTACGAGAGACGCATTGAGACATTTCCCATTCTATATCTCATATGGTGTCTTTTAATGGATTAGGAAGTTACTCTATTTAGTGTAAATGCAACACTCTTAAGAGCATCTCCCCATATGGAAACTAGAAGAATAGGCAAACTCATCATTGATCAAACCATGTGCTACATGGTGTGGTTCCTTCTTTCTAAAACACCATTATGTTTTCGATTGTGATATAATACCAGAATATCATAGAAGGTCCTCAAACTCTAGTCTAAGATATTATCCACCACAATTAGATCATAGTCCTTTAATATTATTACCAAGTTGGTTTTGTAATTCATTAATGAATTCTTGAACTTTTTAAGTGATTTAGTATTACAACCCCAAATTTACATATGTTTTCATAATTGAAATGTAATGATTTTGTGAATTTGGACTTAATTGAAAAGGTTGCATGCTTTGTTTCAAAAGAATGGATTTACGTTGCAAATATCCCTTCTAATGAGGATTTCGTGATCCCTATTAATATATTAATCCATTAATGGATATAAAGGAGAAGAAACGAAGAAAAACCCAAATAATGGAAAAAGATAAAAGATATTGGATAATAAGCAAAGTATTTTTGAGAAATACTTGGAAATATCTAGAAAGTGGAAATAATGGTGATAATTGAATAAATTTCGTGTACCATAGCCTTTTTGGTTGCTTGTGAGCTTTATTGTCTATTGAGCCCAATTATAAGAAAAAGAAAAGTAAAAGAAAAAGGAATTTATCTAATAAAAGGAATAAGTAAGGAAGGGATAAAGAGATAAGAGAAATAAACAAAGGAATATTTCTCCAAGATGGGATTTAGTGCCTTTAGGGTTCCTTGAGGTACAAGGAATTCAAGATAATAATTTGATAGCAAAGGAAAGAGAAAATAGGTGAGAAATATACTTAATTGAGTAATATTTTGCACCTAAAGTAAAGGCACGTTTTCTTTTATATAATGATCCCAATTTTGGCAGAGCAGTAGATCAAGTTATTATAAACTTTCCCTCAAAATTTGGGATCAATATGATAAGCGGTTGGAGAGATAGGGATTTTTCTAGAAATCCTAAAGTGGCTCGATTATCTTAAATGTCACAATTTGATTTCTTTTAGAAATATAATGCACGCGCTTTGGAGACTGTTAGATTGCGATCAGATGGCTTTCCATAATCTCCTACCTTGGTCTGTTTAGGAAAGTCAGAGGAACAGAGCGAGCAATTTTCTCACGTTGCTCCCTCTCTTCACAGTCCTTGGCTCGGGAAGATTATACTCCCAATCGATTTGGGAGGATGTATCAGACCCAGTAGACCCCGGTTTTGGGGGTTTTGGAAGGTCATAGAACTTTCCCCAAAGGTCCTTGCGGAGTCAGACTCCATGGATGCTGACATGCAGGCTGAGCCTATAAAAGGGATCTACCCCCTTCGCAATGGGTAGAAAGGTGTGAGGAACTTGGGTGAGTTTGAGGAACCCTCTTCTCCCCCCCCCCAATTCGCCCTGCAGGCTGCTTATGGCCGTCCTCCCTATCCTTTCCCTAGCAGTGACGGAGGGCACATGGTCTGTGAGTAATCAACCACCACTCCCCCTAATAGAAAGCTCCAGTGACTTTGCAAGGTCCGGCCGAAGGTGCCCATGGAGACAACTCCGTCAGCCCGTCGCTAGAACAAAGAGTCAACAATGGAGTTGACCGGGAGCAGGTGTTGCTCTGCGCACGAGGTTCGTCGTGAGGTTGAAGAAGGTAACCCATGCAAATTACTAAAACACCCCAAGCACGTTACTATAAACCTCCATCAGCACAGGGACACATAGGTCATTGCGCGCCTAAATGAAGTTGCCAACAAAAAGGGGGCGATTAGCTGACGTGGCGGCCAGTGATTTGCCTAAAAGGTACAATCTTCACAAAATTTTAATTAATTATCTGTAGCTCCGATGATAGAAAGTCATACATTAAAATTGATAAGAAGAAAATGAGGAATCCAATAAAAATATAATTGGAACCTGTTTTTGCTCGCAATTTAAGAATTACACCAAGATATCACCTTTGATGTTTTAAATTGTGATAAAAACCCTATTTTGGTATGGAACTCAGTTGTAATGACTCTTTTGGGTTAATTTGGTTTTAAACCATATTTTTGAGAAATATTAATCTATTAAGAGTAAAAGGGAAAGTTAATTTTGAAAAAAGGTAGTTTCATGCTTGTTTTAGGGTTTTATGCACACGATTATGTTTAGAAACCCTAATTTGGAAAAATATGGGTTTTATTGGGTTAAATCCGAAAATATAATTATAGAACTGAGTTTTTATGGTTAGAAGCTATTTCGAGCATTAAAGTTCCTAATTTGTGGATAAATACCCTAAATATAGTAATTAGGGTTTTCTCATGAATAAAAGGTGGAGTTAATGGCAAATCGAGTTCATATGTGAATTGGACCATAATGAACTATGAATTGATGATAAATGCGTATAATGATCTTGTTATATATTAAAAGGATGAAAATTGTAGCTTTAAAGTAAAAGAGGCTTAATGGACTTATTTAATGGTTAATTATGCCTTAAATCCAAAACTGAATATTAGATGTTGAGATAATTAGGGTTTTTGATCAATTGTGTTAAATTAGGGCTTAAAATAGTAAAAGATGAAGGAAAACCCTAAATGCAATGGAAACCCTAAAAGTGAACTAGAAACCCTAGGAAGCGAGCTAGATTTAATAGATCTTAATGACATGAGTAATAAAAGGAAATTGTATAATTGTTTCAGGATCTTATTGAATGCTTGCTTGCCTATTGGTTGATTGGATTATTTCTGTCTCACATCAAATTGACAGGTATGTGGTTACGCTTATGATTATCTCGCATTAGTTTGCCAAGGATTTTATCAAGGTTTACATCGTGGCTTGAATTAATTTTTGAATGAATTTAATTCATGCAAATTATAATGTGAATATGACTATCACATAAGAGATGTGCCTACTAGCTCAGATCCTAGTCCCCTCTATAGCTTTATAGATTGACCTAGTAAATGGCTACCAATGGGGTAGGTCCATCAGGTCATTAAATGACTTAGTAAATGGCTACCAATGGGGTAGGTCCATCAAGTCATCATGAGTCAGGGATTGGGCTACCCTTGGGTAGGACCATGCGACTCCATAACCCTAGGAATTGGCTACCTGTGTGGTAGGGCCATGGGGGTAAGGATCTACCATATGAGAGAGGTAGTATCCATGTCCACTGCAGGGATGGTACAGAGATAGGGGATAGGCAAGGATTGAGTAGTATTGCTTGAAATGTAATCTTGGATGTTAAATGATATTTGGTTGATTACATTGTTAATATAGTTGCACAATTATTGTTTCCCGCACATATCAGCTTCTTGCTGACCGACGTTTTGTTTGTCGGCATTTTAGGTACAAGTGAAAAGAACAAACAGTAAAGTGGCATATGTGGAACTAAATGAGAAATAACGAACACAGGAGGATTAGTTAGATTAGTGTCTTCATGGATAGAAGTTTAGAAATCCCAGCTTCGAAAAAGTAAGTAAAGTTTTTATTTTATACCAGTTTTCAGTTTAGTAGTAGAATTTCATAATTATTATTGATTATTTGTCGAACCTTTGATCCTGTTAATTGAATAACGGCTCTGACCTTCGGGTCTCCCTTAATAGGGGGTTACCGGGAGGCGGGGTCATTACAATTGGTATCAGAGCATGGGTTCCTCACTTAATCTTTAATAATTAATAAATTTTACAAATTCCATAGAACCAAGGGAGTTATTAGAGGATTGTCCGAAAGATTGAGGTGTCTAGAAAAGGATCACGTCCGGGGGCTGGCAATATTTTCCTCCACACCGCTAGTCAGAATACGAGGACTCCCGGATTGTCTGACTGCCTGGTCGATGTCTTAGGATATGACTCGAAATAAGATACCTTTAGGACTCTCTCATCTTATTCATCCCTTCTCAACCCAAATTCTGTTAAGGACCTTAAGGATTAGGGTTTTCTCTATCTTCTCCTCACCCTCTTGAGGTATGGGTAAGGTTAATAAGGTCTAAGGAATCCTCCACCAAATTAATGAAAATTATGTAAATAAGATGTCATGGACATAAGCTTAATAGATTAAGTGCAAAGTAAAGAATAGGTACATGCTTAGGTCGTATGACACGAGTTGTCATTGCCCTCAGGAGAGACCTGAGGATAGACCTCCTTGTCAAGAGGATGAGTAGAGAGAGTTAGTCTTGGAGGTAGAGACCTCCATTGAAGGTAGAGACCTAGCACATCCTTTGAGGATGATGTTAGAGAGAGATGACATGATGAGATTGGATGTCATGGTAGACTGGGTGTTTGGATGGACATGCCTTTGGATTGCCATATGAGCCATGAGAGGTTGGATGACCTAGCACCTTTGGCAACCCAACCCTGGGAAGGGTCGTGCATGTTTGAGAGAAGGATAGCTCCTTCATGGATGAAGTTAGAGGAGAACCTATAGAAACCTTATGGGTTGTTACAAGTAGGATATAACTTGCACCCAGAGTACATCAGTAGTATGAGCAGTAAGTCTAAGACGAGGCCAGAAGGACATGATGGATGGCTTATGAGATAAGCATAAGAGATATGGATAATCTTGAGCCAAACATGAGTTGAGCATAGGCTTCACCCACATAGGGGTATTCTTGTGAGCATGAGCCTTCATAGAGAGAGGACCTCTAGTAGTATGGCTGGATGTGGAGTTAGCTCTAGAGAGAGAAAGCAAGAACCCATCAAGGAGGTTGGAAGCCTAAAACCCTGAGATATGAGGAACAATGGGGAGTTGAGGATGATGCAACCTAAGTGGATGATAGTGGTTTCCTTATGCGTGACCCCTGGAGGCTTATGATATCTTGGTTATCTTTAGAGGAAACAAACCCTGGAGAGAGGATGATGCTTCTGGTACCTATGGTATAAGTAACTACCTGCTGGATGAGATAAAGAGTGCCTTAGACCCTGAGGAGGTTTAAGTAACCTATTGTGAGGTTTTATACCTAGTTGAATGTCCTTGAGGAAGACTCAACTCCGAAGTGTTGCTTGAGTAGAAGGATCATGGAAGTACAAGACATACCTTGGACATGCTTGATTCGTGGTAAAGAGATTGCGCATGCAGTTGGACACCCAAAGGTGAACCTAGGGTTTCTAGGCCTAAGAGGGAAAGCAGTGTACCCGATGCTCATGATAAGATTTGAGTCTCTATAGCTTCGAGTATGTGTAGAGGAAAAAGAAACCCCTTAAGTTAAAGGTATGTGTGATGAATCCCTCACAACGAAGTTGGTCTAATGTTGAGGATGAGAACAAGTGTGACCTAGCATGGTTTAGTGGGTACACTTGTGCCTTAGTAGTTGCTGGTTTAAGCATGTTCATGTGAATGTAAACCCTAAGGATGCTTGTGACCTTTGTTATCAGGGTGTAGTTTCCTCCCATCCGGGGAGAGGGACCCTTTGGTAAGGTGTGTACCAGTTTGTGGGTTTGTGGAAACCTAAAGAAGTTTCATAGGATCTTGAGAAGCTAAGTGAAAAGTACATGGAATGAGAATTAACCTGCAGACCCATAGATAACCATCTCTAAGTGCATGTGTATGTGTTACCATGGAGGTAACTGGTATGGGGCCTGACCAAGGTAGGAAGGTTGCCATGACCCCTATGAAGGGATGAAAGTCAGTCGAGAATGTAGAGAGAGATGATGAAGGCTTGGGTAAGGTTCTAAGTTGGACATGTGCTATAATAGAATCCTAAGTCTGTCCTAGGGTCAGGTAGGGATAAGACCGATGGAAGAAGGAGTTGCCTAATTCCCTAGTTGCACATGACCATAGGGTCGGGAGGTAACAACTATCACTATTTGAGGGCCATGGGTTAGGAGATTGATCACCTTCATGAACTCATGGGACCCAAAGGGCAGATGAGTAGGGAACTCTCTGATGCATGAGGGAAGAGGGATGACCCCAAAAGTGTCGGCTCCCTATAGACCTGCAGGAGATGACCAAGGGTTGTGTGGTGACCCAAGTAGGTTCAAGACCAGTTTTCCATGGAAGTAACTTTGATATCGAGATATTTGTGATGTAGAGACATAAGTTGCACGTTTCAACTTAGAATTGAAGGTGTACGGGCGATGTGGGATGTATCATCTCTACTCTTGGAAAAGGAAGAATTTTGTGTTTGGACGGCCGTCAAATGCTTATTTCTTCTTGTTATGGGAGGGAGAGATGGGACAGTACGCATGCCATGCACCAAGGATAAAGATGATATGAGTTGGAACGTTGCTATGAGGCATGAGGACAGAGATGATAACATACCCTAGTGGAGAGAATGATACATGGATGGTTTACAAACACTAAGAGTATTAAGATTATCATCTTGTGAGGATGTTTTATCTTGAACTAGGTGGATTTTTGCAAGTGTTACAAGGAATCACAAGGTGGAGCTTGATAACTAAGAGGATGAGCTCAGAGTGTTCTTGCTGAAGATAGACTTGGAGGTTGAGATGAGATGATAAGTAGAATACATGGAGGTGTATGTCTTCACCATTACTTAACACCTAAGGAAAAGAAGTGGTAATGAATGCTCTGGTTGAGATATAGCTGCTTAGTTTAGCTGGAAGCTAGTAGAAGTTGAGGTTGTTAGGCTAACCTTAAGTTGAGAAGAAGAGATAAGTTTGGCTAACAATCAGATATAACGAGATTTGTTGAACAAGATTAGTGGTTGTTTAGATAGCCAGCCTAGTCCTTGATGTGGATGAAAGGATGGTTGTAGAACCTCAGATGTACTTCTTTGGAAAGGAAAGTGATGAAACCCTGATGAGAGTGGTTTAGGATTTTTGAGGTATCGATCTTGAGGAATCATGACATATAGGAGATCATGGTTTTAAGCTCACCAGACACCATGATACTACAAAGATAGTAAGTGATAGTAGCACTCTAGCTGCTTGATGTGAAGTTGCATGTAGCATGTGGCCATGCAAGCCAAGGGTGAAGGATGAACACTAGTAACCCATTACTTTGACTTAGAGGTTAAAGAATCCCCGAGAGGGAATGGGAGTTCATCCACTATGGATGTTGTGGTAAGTCTACCCTTGACCAAGAAGGTCAAGATGTAATATGGGTTATGGTAGATCGCCTTACCGAGATGACATGAGAAAGAAAGAAAGTATTGTCAAGAGACAGATTCTATTGAACTACATGTGAGAGAGATGGTTCAACTACACCATAATATGAGTTTAAAAGTTCTTGAGTATGACCTAAAGGTTCACTTCCATAAGGTGTAAGTAGGTACATGAAGAACTCGATGTTAAGTACCGCTTATCTAATGGTTAGTATGATCCAGACTAGAGGGTCTGATGAGAGCATGTGTGCTTGTTCAGGGTGATACGTGGAGACAGTTCTTGTCCTTTGTAAGATGTGATGATAACCACCATAGCCTTATCGGGATGCAAGAAGTTCTAGAAGGAGGTTGTGTCGGTCACTACTTCATTAAGATGATGTTGGTGAAGGAGGCCTCACGAAGGTCAGAAACGAACCACAATGGGTGCAGATGAAGTCGCTTTGATCAAGCAATGGCTGAGAAAGAGAGCCTAGAGGCGACATGAGTCGTGAGCTGATGCAACGTAGACTGACATGCAGCTCACTGTAGGAGAGTATGTGATGTGAAAATCCGACCCCTCTAAGCTACAGCTGAGAAAGTTGAGTCCCCGATATATGGGTCCATTTGAGATGGATTGGTGGAGAAGGTTGTGTTTAGCCTTACCCCTCAGGATAACATGCTGAATAATGTGTTCCATGAGTCTGATCTAGAGCACTATGTGAGGTACCCAAGCCATGTGTTGAGCCTTGAACCTATTTAGCTTTTGAGAGGCTGAAATGTCCTGAGTCACCTATGAGGGTACGATATACCAAGGTAAGAAAGAACTCAGATGGATGAATATGTGATGATAAAGGTTCTTAGGAAGCACCATGGAAAAGGGTGAGGCCACATGGGAGCTATGATGGACATAGGAAAGTCTTATCCTGAATTGTTTGTTTTCTTGATAGAATTTTGAGGACAAAATTCCTATAAGAGGGGAAGGATATTACAACCCCAAATTTACAAATGTTTTCATAATTGAAATGTAATGATTTTGTGAATTTGGACTTAATTGAAAAGGTTGCATGCTTTGTTTTAAAAGAATGGATTTATGTTGCAAATATCCCTTCTGATGAGGATTTCTTGATCCCTATTAATATATTAATCCATTAATGGATATAAAAGAGAAGAAACGAAGAAAAACCCAAATAATGGAAAAAGATAAAAGATATTGGATAATAAGCAAAGTATTTTGAGAAATACTTGGAAATATCTAGAAAGTGGCAATAATGGTCATAATTGAATAAATTTCATGTACCATAGCCTTTTTGGTTGCTTGTGAGCTTTATTGTCTATTGAGCCCAATTATAAGAAAAAGAAAAGTAAAAGAAAAAGGAATTTATCTAATAAAAGGAATAAGTAAGGAAGGGATAAAGAGATAAGAGAAATAAACAAAGGAATATTTCCCCAAGATGGGATTTAGTGCCTTTAGGGTTCCTTGAGGTACAAGGAATTCAAGATAATATTTTGATATCAAAGGAAAGAGAAAATAGGTGAGAAATATACTTAATTGAGTAATATTTTGCACCTAAAGTAAAGGCACGTTTTCTTTTTATATAATGATCCCAATTTTTCCAGAGCGGTAGATCAAGTTATTATAAACTTTCCCTCAAAATTTGGGATCAATCTGATAAGCGGTTGGAGAGATATGGATTTTTTTAGAAATCCTAAAGTGGCTCGATTATCTTAAATGTCACAATTTGATTTCTTTTAGAAATATAATGCGTGCGCTTTGGAGACAGTTAGATTGCGATCGGATGGCTTTCCATCATCTCCTACCTTGGTCTGTTTAGGAAAGTCGGAGCAACAGAGCGAGCAATTTTCTCGCGTTGCTCCCTCTCTTCACAGTCCTTGGCTCAGGAAGATTATACTCCCAATCGATTTGGGAGGATGTATGGGACCCAGTAGACCCCGATTTTGGGGGTTTTGGAAGGTCATAGAACTTTCCCCAAATGTCCCTGCGGAGTCAGACTCCATGGATGCTGACATGCAGGCTGAGCCTATAAAAGGGATCTACCCCCTTTTCAATGGGTAGAAAGGTGTGAGGAACTCAGGTGAGTTTGAGGAACCCTCTTCTCTCCCCCCCTGTAACATACCGAATCTTAAACCCTACCCTAGAACTTTGATCCTTTTGGGTTTTTCCAAACAAGGTTAAGGTTAGAGTGGTCCTAATAATCTAATGCATGAAAAATGTAATCTAATATGTCATATAATTCATTTGGTTATAATAAGATGATAAATAACTTAATTATATGCATAATGTTGTTAATGGGCCTCTAATGGGCCAGATGACAAAACCCATGGAAGAAAGCCTCAAAATAAATAATAGACTTCAAATTCGTAATCTACACATCAAAATAAGCCTACATGTCAATTTTCATTTAATTTGGACAACCGTGAAATAATATGGTAAGTTAGGAGAGAGAAATTGCCTAAAAAGTGTAATTAATAAATAAATATAATAAATGACTCCAAAAGAGGAAAATAATCTTAGATTCGTAATCTACATAATAAATATAGCCTTTGGGTGAATTTCTATCCAATTTGGAGAAAGTTTGCTTAAAAGGTAAAATCAGGAGAGAGAAAGTATGAAGAACCTTCAAAATATTAATTAAATACTCAAATACCTCCAATATGTAAAATTGATGGCAAATTCGTATTCAACACATTGAATATAACTTGTGTGTCAAGTTTCATAAAATTTGGATAATCCTAATACTATAAATGAAGGAGGAAAGAGAAAATATGATTTGATTTATTTAACACATTAAAAGTTTCCAAAAGGCAAAACTATGTGCATAATCGGAATCTACATGCCTTTATTGGCCACTGTACAAAATTTGGCTTAATTTGGATAATGTTTGAACCCTTATTTGAAGGGAGAGAAAAAGATACATTTAATGCAAATGATACTTTATTCATTTAATCGATTTTCCTTGTCACGCCTGCTTTCCAATTTCAGCTTACTTTTGGACCGTTGATCTGTGATCTAACGACTCATAGGTCGTCTCCTAGCTCGGATCGGAGTAGGAGTACAGGCTGTTTCTTGTGATTTTTCGGTTGAGGATTTCTCCCTCAATTCTTACTCTTTTTTGACGATTTCTTCGCCTTTGGGTTCGTGTTCTGATTCCGCACCTAATGCACCCTATATATGTTGGGTTCTATGTCTCTTTCTCACAATCTCTAGCCAATTTCCTTGTTCCCCTGTTTGCGTCTGTTTTCTTCTTCCTTTTCCCTTTTCCGCAAACTGCAGGTCTTCGGACCCTTCTTTGACCCTTCCATCACCTTCGTCGTGCTTCCCTGCTCCTGCTGGTTGGGTTGGATCTGGCTCTATCAGCTCCGAGCTCTTTTTCCCTCCTCACCGCGCGCCGCCAGAGGTTTTGGAAGTGGCGGCGGGTCGCCGTGGTTCCGTTGGTGTCTGCGTGGCCATGGGACCACCTCGCAGCTTTCTTCGAGGTCTCAGGATGCCCTTGACACCGTCAATTTCCCCTGCATAGGTACATCTCGTTTTTCCCTCTTTCTGCCTGTGTCTCTGCCGGCTTAGTTCTTTGAGGTGATTCATCGTGTTTTAGCCTCCCTTCGCCCTGGTTTGCCTCCGGTCACCTTCATCGAGATGTTCATTATTGATTGCAGTAGATAGGACCCATGTTGGTCTTGGTTTTGCTAGCCTTTCACGTTTTGATTTGGAGCTCTGGAAGCTCTGTGCTCCACGGAAACGAAGAAGACGATGGGCACTGGGTAATTTACCTAATCGCCCTGGTGACGAGTCATTACTATGGTTTTGTTTTCAGGGGCAAAAACGTCTTTATGTCATGTTTCCTTTTGTTTGGGCGATTCAGGCTATGCCTCTGATCCCTGACTTGGCCGGGTCTGGTTGGGCCAAGTCAGCAGATCGACCCACCTGTTTTCCCTCTCTTTTTCTCGCCTAGTTGGCAATTCCTGAGTTTCTGATTGGTCGATAATTGAAAATATATAACTAATTAACCCTTAATCAGAAAAATATAAATAAATATTCAATAAATTCAGAAAAATAATACCTTTCTAATGGTATAAGTTTTGATGGCTAAATCTATTGTTTAATAACATGTGTTTTTAATGGATCTAATTAAATAAGATAATAACTTGTATAAATCATAACTAATAATTTATAAGTCATAAAAATATAATAAAATATGTTTTGAACTCAGGAAAATATAATCTAAAATATGAAATAGTTTTGGAAACCTAATTCCTATATTAATAAAAAGGTGTTTTTAGGGTTTATGAAATCAATATAAAACCTAACCCTAATTTCACATATATTCTAATAGGTGCTTTGGAAGCCTAGGCTTGGACCTAGAAGTGGCTTCGGATCTGTTTGAATCTATTTTTGAGGTATGTTGTATCCCTTATTACTCAATGTTGAGCAATTAACCTATCTTATCAATCTCTTGACTTTAACCTACACTATTGTCTAATCTTTTGAAATCATGCTTCATGTGAAGTATCTTATTTTATTATTGATCTTGTGATCATAGATATTCTCTTGGAATCTTATCTTATTGCCTTGGTGCAAGTTGGACTTTTGATATTATATGCCCACTGTGATGTGGATTTTACTTGTTGATATATGCCCACTTTGAAGTGGATCTATTTATATTTTGTGTTGTCCATTGTGTGATGGCAACCTTGATAATTCTGACTATACTTTTCTACTTGCCTCTACATTTAACATGCTATGTGATTCAGTAGCACTAGAGTAGTGTAATTACATTGGTTTTGGGGCAGTATTCCCCTATTGTTTATTTGGAGGGTGGAAGTATACCATTCCTCTGTAAATCGAGTGTGGCAGTAATCCATGCTCAAAATTATATATATTGGGAGATTGGCAGTATTCCTTTCTCTATCAGGTTCGAGTGTGTGCTTGGCCACCAATTGTGTTTATATTGTTCTAGTGTTATGTTTAACTCACAAATGCATGCAGGATATTGATTGTGGGGTGTGTGCCCTACTTGTGCTTTGTTTACCACCATGGTAGTGGATTTATTTATGGCACAATCCTTTTATATGTTATTTTATGGCAAGTATCATTCTTATTGTGATTTTACTCTCTTGATACCCTTTTGGGTGATACTTATCTCTTGCTTGGGAAGCCTTGTACATTTTGATGTCCCTATATCCTTATATTGCTCAAATTGCTTTTAGTATGCACATACCAGCCTTTGCTGATGTCTCCTTTTTGTTTCTCTTTTGCTGGGGTATGCTTCCAACCCTAGGTGGAGGACATGGATGGCAAGACGTGTTGACCTAGACTTAGCTTGAGTTGATAAAGCTTGGAGACAATCTTGAGGTGGTTTAGATTTCCTCTACCTGGATCCTTGTGATGTAAGTTTAAGTTTGTAACCTTTTGTTTTATAATTGAATAGTCAAATATTTTCTTCCGCTGCTATACATTGGTCTTTTGATTACCATTATATAAAGATTTGAAAATTTTACACCCACTCCATCACACCTTTTGAGTGTGTATGGATTGGAGGTTCTATTGTTCAAATTTTTAGTAAGGAGGTGTTTTCACTTCTTTACAGCATGGTATCAGAGCCCATGGTAGTCGGAATCGACTATTTTAATTTTGTCTCCCCATATAAACCCTTGACTTTTCTAGATAGCTATAAGTGAGATGTTGACCTTAGAATTTATCAATGATGATCTTTGTATGCAATAAGGTTGACTTTGAGGATGAAAATATGTTAGGAGATCTCAATATGGAAATATTGTGACTTGGTTTTCGCTTTGATTTTAAGCTCACCATTGTTTCATATCGTATGATTCTTCGAAGAAAAATATATTTTCAATTATATTACAATATGTACAAAATTTCTTGGATTTATCGATGTTTTCTTGAACTAAGTCACAATGAAGAGAAACTCTAGCTTGAGTAGAATCTAACCCTAGTTTGTAACTAGGATTGATATAATGGTGTAGTTGACCTACCCTATGACTTTTTGGATGATCATGTAGGGTTGATAGGTTAGAGACATGAAGACCTAAAATCTCAACCCTAGATGGCATGACTATAGCTGGATACATAAATAATAAAAGTATCTAGAAATTTCACAACTAAGTGATGTGGGTAGCTCTAAAAAAAAATTGTTTAGTTTGACATGTTAGGTTGAACCCTTTAAGGGGTGGAGAATAGTTAGTTGTTGATGTTTGGATCTTTAGATTTCGAGGACGAAATCCTTTTTAAGGGGTGGAGTGCTGTAACATACCGAATCTTAAACCCTACCCTAGAACTTTGATCCTTTTGGGTTTTTCCAAACAAGGTTAAGGTTAGATTGGTCCTAATAATCTAATGCATGAAAAATGTAATCTAATATGTCATATAATTCATTTGGTTATAATAAGATGATAAATAACTTAATTATATGCATAATGTTGTTAATGGGCCTCTAATGGGCCAGATGACAAAACCCATGGAAGAAAGCCTCAAAATAAATAATAGACTTCAAATTCGTAATCTACACATCAAAATAAGCCTACATGTCATTTTTCATTTAATTTGGACAACTGTGAAATAATATGGTAAGTTAGGAGAGAGAAATTGCCTAAAAAGTGTAATTAATAAATAAATATAATAAATGACTCCAAAAGAGGAAAATAATCTTAGATTCGTAATCTACATAATAAATATAGCCTTTGGGTGAATTTCTATCCAATTTGGAGAAAGTTTGCTTAAAAGGTAAAATCAGGAGAGAGAAAGTATGAAGAACCTTCAAAATATTAATTAAATACTCAAACACCTCCAATATGTAAAATTGATGGCAAATTCGTATTCAACACATTGAATATAACTTGTGTGTCAAGTTTCATAAAATTTGGATAATCCTAATACCATAAATGAAGGAGGAAAGAGAAAATATGATTTGATTTATTTAACACATTAAAAGTTTCCAAAAGGCAAAACTAAGTGCATAATCAGAATCTACATGCCTTTATTGGCCTCTGTGCAAAATTTGGCTTAATTTGGATAATGGTTGAACCCTTATTTGAAGGGAGAGAAAAAGATACATTTAATGCAAATGATACTTTATTCATTTAATCGATTTTCCTTGTCACGCCTGCTTTCCAATTTCAGCTTACTTTTGGACCATTGATCTGTGATCTAACGACTCATAGGTCGTCTCCTAGCTCGGATCGGAGTAGGAGTACAGGCTGTTTCTTGTGATTTTTCGGTTGAGGATTTCTCCCTCAATTCTTACTCTTTTTCGACGATTTCTTCGCCTTTGGGTTCGTGTTCTGATTCCGCACCTGATGCACCCTATATATGTTGGGTTCTATGGGTCTTTCTCGCAATCTCTAGCCAATTTCCTTGTTCCCCTGTTTCCGTCTGTTTTCTTCTTCCTTTTCCCTTTTCCGCGAACTGCAGGTCTTCGGACCCTTCTTTGACCCTTCCATCACCTTCGTCGTGCTTCCCTGCTCCTGCTGGTTGGGTTGGATCTGGCTCTATCAGCTCCGAGCTCTTTTTCCCTCCTCACCGCGCGCCGCCGGAGGTTTTGGAAGTGGCGGCTGGTCGTCGAGGTTCCGTTGGTGTCTGCGTGGCCATGGGACCACCTCGCAGCTTTCTTGGAGGTCTCAGGTTGCCCTTGACACCGTCAATTTCCCCTGCATAGGTACATCTCGTTTTTCCCTCTTTCTGCCTGTGTCTCCGCCAGCTTAGTTCTTTGAGGTGATTCATCGTGTTTTGGCCTCCCTTCGCCCTGGTTTGCCTCCAGTCACCTTCATCGAGATGTTCGTTATTGATTGCAGTAGATAGGACCCAGGTTGGTCTTGGTTTTGCTAGCCTTTCACATTTTGATTTGGAGCTCTGGAAGCTCTGTGCTCCATGGAAACAAAGAAGACGATGGGCACCGGGTAATTTACCTAATCTCCCTGGTGACGAGTCATTACTATGGTTTTGTTTTCAGGAGCAAAAACGTCTTTACGTCATGTTTCCTTTTGTTTGGGCGAGTCAGGCTATGCCTCTGATCCCTGACTTGGCCGGGTCTGGTTGGGCCAAGTCAGCAGATCGGCCCACCTGTTTTCCCTCTCTTTTTCTCACCTAGTTGGCAATTCCTGAGTTTCCGATTGGTCGATAATTGAAAATATATAACTAATTAACCCTTAATCAGAAAAATATAAATAAATATTCAATAAATTCAGAAAATAATACCTTTCTAATGGTATAAGTTTTGATGGCTAAATCTAATGTTTAATAACAGGTGTTTTTAATGGATCTAATTAAATAAGATAATAACTTGTATAAATCATAACTAATAATTTATAACTCATAAAAATATAATAAAATATGTTTTGAACTCATAAAATATAATCTAAAATATGAAATAGTTTTGGAAACCTAATTCCTATATTAATAAAAAGGTGTTTTTAGGGTTTATGAAATCAATATAAAACCTAACCCTAATTTCACATATATTCTAATAGGTGCTTTGGAAGCCTAGGCTTGGACCTAGAAGTGGCTTCGGATCTGTTTGAATCTGTTGTTGAGGTATGTTGTATCCCTTATTACTCAATGTTGAGCTATTAACCTATCTTATCAATCTCTTGACTTTAACCTACACTATTGTCTAATCTTTTGAAATCATGCTTCATGTGAAGTATCTTATTTTATTATTGATCTTGTGATCATAGATATTCTCTTGGAATCTTATCTTATTGCCTTGGTGCAAGTTGGACTTTTGATATTATATGCCCACTGTGATGTGGATTTTACTTGTTGATATATGCCCACTTTGAAGTGGATTTGTTTATATTTTGTGTTGTCCATTGTGTGATGGCAACCTTGATAATTATGACTATATTTTTCTACTTGCCTCTACATTTAACATGCTATGTGATTCAGTAGCACTAGAGTAGTGTAATTACATTGGTTTTGGGGCAGTATTCCCCTATTGTTTATTTGGAGGGTGGCAGTATACCATTCCTCTGTAAATCGAGTGTGGCAGTAATCCATGCTCAAAATTATATATATTGGGAGATTGGCAGTATTCCTTTCTCTATCAGGTTCAAGTGTGTGCTTGGCCGCCAATTGTGTTTATATTGTTCTAGTGTTATGTTTAACTCACAAATGCATGCATGATATTGATTGTGGGGTGTGTGCCCTACTTGTTCTTTGTTTACCACCATGGTAGTGGATTTATTTATGGCACAATCCTTTTATATGTTATTTTATGGCAAGTATCATTCTTATTGTGATTTTACTCTCTTGATACCCTTTTGGGTGATACTTATCTCTTGCTTGGGAAGCCTTGTATATTTTGATGTCCCTATATCCTTATATTTCTCAAATTGCTTTTAGTATGCACATACCAGCCTTTGCTGATGTCTCCTTTTTGTTTCTCTTTTGCTGGGGTATGCTTCCAACCCTAGGTGGAGGACATGGATGGCAAGACGTGTTGACCTAGACTTAGCTTGAGTTGATAAAGCTTGGAGACAATCTTGAGGTGGTTTAGATTTCCTCTAACTGGATCCTTGTGATGTAAGTTTAAGTTTGTAACCTTTTGTTTTATAATTGAATAGTCAAATATTTTCTTCCGCTGCTATACATTGGTCTTTTGATTACCATTATATAAAGATTTGAAAATTTTACACCCACTCCATCAAACCTTTTGAGTGTGTTTGGATTGGAGGTTCTATTGTTCAAATTTTTAGTAAGGAGGTGTTTTCACTTCTTTACACCTCCCCAATTAGCCCTGCAAGCTGCTTATGGCCGTCCTCCCTATCCTTTCCGTAGCAGCGACGGACGGCACATGGTCTGTGAGTAATCAATCACCACTCCCCCTAATAGAAAGCTCCAGTGAGTTTGCCAAGTCCATCCGAAGGTGCCCATGGAGACAACTCCGTCAGCCCGTCGCTAGAACAGAGAGTCAACAATGGAGTTGACCGGGAACAGGTGTTGCTCTACGCGCGGGGTTCATCACGAGGTTGAAGAAGGTA
Organism: Alisma plantago-aquatica; assembly: GCA_963693085.1. Taxonomy (NCBI): domain Eukaryota; kingdom Viridiplantae; phylum Streptophyta; class Magnoliopsida; order Alismatales; family Alismataceae; genus Alisma; species Alisma plantago-aquatica. Next base: position 292,303,649 of record OY856413.1, on the reverse strand, counting down.
ACCCACGCAAATTAGTAAAACACCCCAAGCGCGTTACTGTAAACCTCAATCAACACAGGGACACAGAGGTCATTGCGCGCCTAAATGAAGTTGCCAACAAAAAGGGGGCGATTAGCTGACGTGGTGGCCGGTGATTGGCCTAAAAGGTACATTCTTCACAAAATTTTAATTAATTATCTATAGCTCCAATGATAGAAAGTAATACATGAAAATTGATCAGAAGAAAAAGAGGAATCCAATAAAAATATAATTGGAACCTGTTTTTGCTTGAAATTTAAAAATTACACCAATATATCACCTTTGATGTTTTAAATTGTGATAAAAACTCTATTTTGATATGGAACTCGGTTGTAATGACTCTTTTGGGTTAATTTGCTTTTAAACCATATTTTTGAGAAATAGTAACCTATTAATAGTAAAAGGGAAAGTTAATTTTGAAAAAAGGTAGTTTCATGCTTGTTTTAGGGTTTTATGCACACGATTATGTTTAGAAACCCTAATTTGGAAAAATATGGGTTTTATTGGGTTAAATCCGAAAATATAATTATAGAACTGAGTTTTTATGGTTATAAGCTATTTCGAGCATTAAAGTTCCTAATTTGTGGATAAATACCCTAAATATAGTAATTAGGGTTTTCTCATGAATAAAAGGTGGAATTAATGGCAAATCGAGTTCATATGTGAATTGGACCATAATGAACTATGAATTGATGATAAATGTGTATAATGATCTTGTTATATATTAAAAGGATGAAAATTGTAGCTTTAATGTAAAAGAGGCTTAATGGACTTATTTAATGGTTAATTATGCCTTAAATCCAAAACTGAAGATTAGATGTTGAGATAATTAGGGTTTGTGATCAATTGCGTTAAATTAGGGTTTAAAATAGTAAAAGATGAAGGAAAACCCTAAATGCAATGGAAACCCTAAAAGTGAACTAGAAACCCTAGGAAGCGAGCTAGATTTAATAGATCTTAATGACATGAGTAATAAAAGGAAATTGTATAATTGTTTTAGGATCTTATTGAATGCTTGCTTGCCTATTGGTTGATTAGATTATTTCTGTCTCACATCAAATTGACAAGTATGTGGTTACACTTATGATTATCTCGCATTAGTTTGCCGAGGATTTTATCGAGGTTTACATCGTGGCTTGACTTAATTGTTGAATGAATTTAATTCATGCAAATTATAATGTGAATATGACTATCACATAAGAGATGTGCCTACTAGCTCAGATCCTAGTCCCCTTTGTAGCTTTATAGATTGACCTAGTAAATGGCTACCAATGGGGTAGGTCCATCAAGTCATCATGAGTTAGGGATTGGGCTACCCTTGGGTAGGACCATGCGACTCCATAACCCTAGGAATTGGCTACCTGTGTGGTAGGGCCATGGGGGTAAGGATCTACCATATGAGAGAGGTAGTATCCATGTCCACTGTAGGGATGATACAGAGATAGGGGATAGGAAAGGATTGAGTAGTATTTCTTAAAACGTAATCTTGGATGTTAAATGATATTTGGTTGATTACATTGTTAACATAGTTTCACAATTATTGTTTCCCCCACATACCAACTTCTTGCTGATCGACGTTTTGTTTGTCGGCGTTTTAGGTACAAGTGAAAAGAACAAACAGTAAAGTGGCATATGTGGAACTAAATGAGAAATAATGAACACATGAGGATTAGTTATATTAGTGTCTTCATGGATAGAAGTTTAGAAATCCCAGCTTCTAAAAAGTAAGTAAAGTTTTTATTTTATACCCGTTTTCAGTTTAGTAGTAGAATTTCATAATTATTATTGATTATTTGTCGAACCTTTGATCCTGTTAATTGAATAACGGCTCTGACCTTCGGGTCTCCTTTAATTGGGGGTTACCGGGAGGCGGGGTCGTTACATTTAGATTTATTTTTCATAAGATACACATATACAAATCTACCCAAGCAATTAGTACATGTGATGAAGTACTAATATTTTCCAATAGTACTTGTGCTAAAAGGTCCACCAACATCAATATATATAAGTCCCAACAAGTTGCTATCTTTCTCACTATTTTCATTAGAAGGCATTTTGGTCATCTTGTTCATTAAACAAGACTCACTTGTCTCTATTGATTCAAAATTAAAAGATTCTAAATAACCATCTTTATGGAGTATATAAATGCGCTTGTCATTTATATGACCTAGAAGACAATGCCAAAGATATGTTTTGTTTCAGTCACTGGGTTTTGACTTCTTAGTATTTATATTATATAAATGTCACTCAAAATCAAATAAATAGACCATAAAATATAGGGGCACTGCAATATACATGTCTCCCAATATCTAATAAATAAATACCATTCGACGTAGGGGCACTACAATACAATAGTTTGTCTCTAGAAATAAAAATTTGACCGATATTTATTAGAAATTCAAAATTGTTGTTTTCCAAACATGAAATATGAATGATATTCCTATTTAGTGTAGGTACAGAATAGAAGTTCACTAACTCTACTACCATCTCACTGGGAAGAGATAAACGATAGGTTCCTATGTATTTTCATCATCTCTTGCTCCACTTGGAACATTAGTTCCACCTTCTCTTTCCTCAAGGTTATGCTTCTTTTCAAATCTTGTATATTTGAGAATATGGAGATCCACATCCAGTATCTAATAGCCATGATGAAGAAGTAAATAAGTTTACTAAAATTACATATAGACCTACAGTAGGAACCTATATCCCCTAATTCTTATTCTTATGTTCCTTAGGTAGAGAGGATAATTTCTCTTCCAATTACCAACCTAGTGACAATGGTGACCATTGCCTCCCTTAGCCACTCCTTCTTTTACCATATTCGTAGAAGACTTTTGGCAAGCCTTCAAACCTTTCTAGGCTTTTCCTTTTCCTTTGTCCTTGAACTTTTATTTTCCTTTCATAACCATCAACACGGGTTTGCTCTTCTCTTTTATTTTCCCCTCAGTTCTACTCAACATGACAAGTAGCTTTGTCAATGGCTTAAAAAGTATTCATATATTGATTTATGAAAAATTGTTTGATGAAACCAAAAATGATTCTGTAACATCCCAGGATTTGAGGCCTCAGATATGATGATCTTAAAAGGAATGATTGGACTACCCATATCACCAAGGTGCACCTCCTTTTCTGGGAGCTCATCACTAAAGAACTCCATAGTTAAGCGTGCTCAGCTTGGAGTAGTACTAGGATGGGTGACCAGTCGGGAAGTTGACCCCGAATTGCGCGTGAGTGAGGAAAAAGCGCACAGTTAAGGCTAGTGGTGATCTGTGGGGACAATCATCATTCCTGGAACTCTACTAGAGCCTAGGGCAGCGGGCCCAAGTGTTACAAATGGTATCAGAGCCATAACCCCTCCAGTAGGTGGGGCCCACATGGGCATGTGGCATGCCAGTCTTGAGCCGTGTGGTCCAGGCACGTAGGAAAGGGTTGTCCATGGTTGACATAGCCACCCTTGCGTTGTTATTCTGTGATTGGGAGCTGGGTGTTCATGGGCCATTGTGGGTCTGCACTAAAATAAGGTCAGATTATGAGATATATTTGAGCCTTGACGAGGACGTCAAGAGTCTAAGTGGGGGAGATTGTAACATCCCAGGATTTGAGGCCTCAGATATGATGATCTTAAAAGGAATGGTTGGACTACCCATATCACCAAGGTGCACCTCCTTTTCCGGGAGCCCATCACTAAATAACTCCATAGTTAAGCGTGCTCATCTTGGAGTAGTACTAGGATGGGTGACCAGCAGGTAAGTTGACCCCGGCTTGCGCGTGAGTGAGGAAAAAGCGCATAGTTAAGGCTAGTGGTGATCTGTGGGGACAATCATCATTCTTGGACCTCTACTAGAGCCTAGGGCAGTGGGCCCGGGTGTTACAGATTCTGGATTACACTATATCCAACTCTTGGTTTGAAGGAAAATCCCAATGTAGCTGGACTTTCCACATAACCAATTAACTTGAGTACATGGGGTCTAACTGGATCACCTTCCATCGTTTTGCACTTAAACAAGGACTTAGAGACATCATACCTTTATTTCCTTGCTTGTTCTTGATACATGTTTCAGAGATGTGTTATCATGTCAATAATGATATTCATGTTGATTCTAAATCTCATGATTCATTGAGCATCCTAAGGCACTTGATGTCCATGGTCTCATCAGAATGTTTCTTATGAGCATCTTCTATGACCCTATCTACGTTAGGATATGGTTCATTTGGTACCCCTGTGTTCAAGATATAGAGCTTAGGCCCATTTGGGAGAACAATTCTCAGTGTCCTGAACCAATATTCAAAGTTATCATCATTTAGTTTTTTTTCTCAAGGACCAATAACACTGAAAACTAGATGACATTTGTGTTAACCAATTGATTGAAAAAGAAAGAATTTGCAAGAGTCAACAATAACGAATTAAAATTGATTCTGATTGCAAAAATTTATTTTGATAGAATTAGTTTGGTCTTTAATTAATTAGACTCCCACTATCTAATTCAAATTAATAGACCTAACTATTATTTCGGAATATCACAACAAGTGATCTTCTAGTGAAACAAGATCCATAATACACTAAGTAATGGGTTAACTATGGTTGATCAATCATACATTAAATATGTAGGTAGGTAATAATTACCACTTCCATCCTAAAAATTCTTGAATAGATGGTTGCACTATGTGTCAATAAATCATCATACGAAGTATATTCCATCTTTATGCCTCCAGGTGCTTAATCCTATTCATGTCACCTAGCCAAGTCCAAAACAAAGACCAATACAACCAGATAGTTTAACCCTATTGAGAAGACCCACATACTTATTATCACAATTCCCTAAGGTAGACAATGCACCATGTTGAGCGTTAGCAGACTTAGTCAAAAAAAAATTCATGTTTAATTACAATGGAAGGGATATTCACATTGATATTTTACCAAGGGACATGTGTGTGTGTATATATATATATATCTAATGCATTACATATATATTATTATATATACATATACTATAGAAAAAACTACATGCAACAAAATTGGATATGGAAACTAGTAAAACTTATTGAGCCAACAAGAGTTGTAGGAAACAACCAAGCAATTCACATCCAATGTAACCATAAATATTCTCTTTAGATGGTTTCTAGTCACTTGACTAGGCAAATCAGTCGGCCAATTGGTAGTCCATAATTTCGGAATTTCATGTGTTGTTGATTGATTCGTCGTCTTGTCTTGATTACGAACCCTTCAAGGGCCATCCATTTTGAAATTGGGATTTGATCGTATCCTCGGCTCCACCATAGTTCTTAGTGATGTCATTAAATCTTCCTATATTCTGGCTGCATAATTAAATTACACAAAGACTATATTCTGGCTACATAGTTCTTAGGAATAGCATGGGAACGATATACACGTTAAATAGCTAGATCAAAATAAAACAATGATATTACATCTTTTAGATCACATGAAAATGACCTAATTTCCATATTCACATCCACAAAAAATGATTTTCAAGGCATCACATTATATATATATATATATATACATAATTGTATGAAAAGTAAATTAGTATAATAATACACAACAAAAATTATGCAATGAATATGTAATTGTATATTTTTTTATATTCGTGTGGTCATTGAATGCCCATATATATACATATATATATGTATATATATATATATATATATATATGTAATTGTATGAAAAGTAAATCATTATAATAATACACAACAAAATTATGGAATGAATATGTAATTGTATATTTGTTAATACTCGTGTGGGCATTGAATGAACGCCCATATATATATATATGTGTGTGTGTGTGAGTGTGTGTGTGTGAGTGTGTGTGTGTTTGTATATATATATATATATATATATATATATACACACACAGTGTGTGTGTGTGAGTGTGTGTGTGTTTGTATATATATATATATATATATATATACACACACACACACACACATATATATATGTATATATATGTATATATGTATATATATGTATATATATGTATGTATATATATATATATATATATATATATATATATATATATATATATATATATATATATATATAGAGAGAGAGAGAGAGAGAGAGAGAGAGGGAGATAGTCAGGCTAGAATACACTCGAGTGTATCCAGAGTGGAATACATTCAAGTCATTTTTCATGATGCAATATTTTTTTGAAAATCTAATCCACTGATCTTATTAAACATCTCATGAACAACCCATACGCAAAATTTGAGCACATTTAGATATGTATAGCTCATGTTATGAAGACCGTAACAATTATGCATTTGAAATTAGTTTTGTGCGTCGATTTTGTTGCCCTTGGATGAGTGACTTACACTCATCCAAATGGGATCAAAATTTATATGTAGCCTAGTTATAGTATGACGGTGAAGATCAATGGTTTACATTTTGCAAAAAATAGTCTTGATATGCAAACACACTTGAGTGTATTCGTGCGATCCGTACACTCGAGTGTATTCTAGCCTGACTCTATATATATATACACATGTATGTATATATATATATACATGTATGTATATATATATGTATATATATGTATATATATGTATATATATACATATACATATATATATACATGTATACATATATATACATATATATACATGTATACATATATGTATACATATATATACATATACATATACATATACATATATATATATATATATATATATATATATATAGTATCTCTACCTTGTAGCTCCAAAAGTAACTATTTGGTTAAAAAAGTAACTATTTGGATAAAAAAGGTAATTAAAAAGGTAACTATTTTGTCAAAAAAGTAACCATACGACTAAAAAACGAAACGTGAAAATACACCGTAAATTTTTTTAGCTACATATTAATTCCAAAATTTTACTTTTTATTTTGCTCGATTTTACTTTTTCAACATAATATTTACTTTTTTGACAACATATTTACCTTTTTATCTAGACAGTTACTTTTCTTACCAAATAATTACTTTTTAGATGGAACTTGTAGTGAAACCTTAGATACCCATGCATGCAATGAATAAACCCCCCTATATATCATATATGACATTAGGTGATACAATGTTGTAAATAATTCTTCTTATGAATCATTTGTAGTTTAAAACACAAACCAATGATAAAGGTGTATAACATCAGCTCTAAAACCACTGTAGGCTTTTGGGGAGGATGGTACAATAGAATAACAAAATTTTACTTCTAATTTTATCCTAGCCGTCAGATTTGTCATGGATATGACATGTCAGTAAAGAAAAGACAAAGAAATGATAAACATTAAATCATTGTACATACTCATTTTCCAACAACTAGACACGTCTTTGTCTTGAATAACATGAACTTTTGAATCCAAATCCAAACCGGCCTCTAAAAATACAAATATGCTAACAAGAAATTTGAATCAACCACCAAGCTACAACATTATTGTCTTCATTGCAACACCTTGTTGTTGTCCTGTGGAACACCTTCTTTAAAACTTCACACAAGTGCCTAGGCCTCTACTTCATCCATGCATATGAGTAAGAATATTGTGTGCCACCTTGGACACAAAGATGAAGCACAACAAGAATGGTGGATGTGCTTGCCATCCTATAAATCCCTTTCTTATCCTAACTAGGGGAGTAATTCCTAGCAAAATTTCCATCTCACCAAAAGAGAAAATGTGACGTCTGTGAATTTTATAAAACTTAATCTAATGTGTGACGTCCAAATTGAAACCCCCACCTCAACAAGAATCCCAAATCAAACTCACACACTAGGCCAATAAGAAGAAAATCAGAGGAAGTCAGTAGGAAAGAACAGTAGCACATGCACATGAACAATAAAAAAAGCACAACAACACAAGCTCACCATTCAACATATAATTACAAAATGAATTGTTACAAAATTTGATATTACAAATTGAATAGTAAACTTTTACATATGTGTGTACTACCACTAAACAAAAGGATCTTAAGACAATTGGTCCAACTATACATCAGCTCGCCATACAACTCTCAACTATGTAAGCTCTTCAAGAGCATAAGTCCACAACCCTAAAAAAGATTCCATGTGGTACACATCAACACAATATTCAAGAATATTGTACTAAGTACACCTACATGTCTCTTTATTACCTCTCATTACTAACCTTGTCAATTAGATAAAACTAATACTTGGTAGTAACAGAAGAAAAAATAACAAAAGCATATACTCGAACAAGATATTTATTAACAAAAGAGAACACATATTTTAAGCATGTTTTCCATTATATTTTCCATGCATTTGCCACATGAGGGAATAATGCATCATCTCAAATACCAAAGAGTTCGAGATGTAAGGCCTTATGTTCTACTGCCAAAGAGTTAGATCATTGCACAATGTGATCTTCTACTAAAGAGAATGATCACTTTCCAACACTATAATACCAAAGAGAATTAGTGCTTTCGTATAATGGGACATATATATTATGTTTCATGTGTTCATAACAATAAGTATGGAAAATCAAGCCAAATATCATACAAGAAAAATCATTTCAACCAATATCATATGCCAAGTATGTGTACACACATAATACAACCATAATAAGTAGTTGTCCAAGTAAGAGGTATGGGTCTACCTTGATCAAGATAACCTAATCCACATATTACTGAGTCAACTATCACTCATGGTCAAACCCTAATTATGACAAGATCACACATCACCATCAAGTTCTCATCATCTCAACCCTACTTATGTCCATTTTAGGGTTTTGCTTTGGTCATTAGGACATATGCTTTATTACTCGCTTATCTTCTTATCTCTATATTACTGGTGTTACATTCCGGATTAAGATATATAATTTGATTTTTTTTGGAAATAAGGTAAATATATTCCAAAAGAAGTGAGAAAAGCTACATGTTACAAGAAGAAAACAAAGCCTACATTAGTGTATAGATGGGGTATACAAAATCCCATCAAGAAAAAGTATATACGAGGTTAATTACAAAATCCCCAGTATACCTTGGACCTATTAGGCACACCCTTAATAAAGCCTTTCTTTAAAAGTATATGGTGAGATAACTCACTCGAGATCTTTTTTAGAAGATCACCCTCTGTGTGGGAGGTGCGGGAATGGGCTCTCATGTTCCTCTCTTCCTAAACATAGTAGCAAAAGTAAGTAAAGCACATCCCACCAAACTGCATGCTGTGTTTAGACTTGAGGTTCAAATTCATCCACTAGAGGATCTCGACCAAGGTGGTATTCTAATTTGGGCCCCAGGTGTTCTTTAAGAAAATGGTAGAACACACTATCTTAGAGTACCCACACCCAATGAAGAGATAGTTATGGTCCCCCATTTCCATCTTGCATAGGAGGCACACACCATTCACTTAGATGCCCCAAGAAAGGAGCCTATCCTTGGTAGATAGCTTACCCAACATGGCTCTATAGCCAGAAATGCGCCCCTTGGGGCAGTGATGAGAACCCCAAAGAGCCTTGGCCCAAATAGCATCAGGTGTTGTGTCTCTGTTGATCCATGGTTTGGCTTGCTGATTGACGAGGCTCACCAAATCATGATCATCAATCGAGTACTAGCAACTGACTTCACTCCACATGTGGCAAATATTTTTCCAGACCCTAGAAGAGTGTTGATCATCACTATGAGGAATCAACCCATATCGATCATTCATCCAGTGGGTCCACAATTACTTTTCTCAGTCAAGAACATATCCAATCTCTTGAGTTGTCCCCTATAGATAATATTCATAGGCTGCAGGATGTTCAGACCTCCCTTGGAATAGGGGTGAGTCATAACCTCCCAAGAGACACTATGACCTCTTCCTCCCCATATGAAGCTAGTAATGATCTTCTTCATAGCTTCAGTTACCACATTAGGAACATCAAAGACCTCCCCCCAGAACCTGACCAGGCTTTGAAGGACCGTCCTCACAAGAAAAAGTCTACCTGTAAGGGACATGCTAATGTCACTCCAACTATCAACCTTTTCTTGCATTCTTCCAAGATAAGGGTTGTAATCCTTCAAAGAACCTCTTCCACCTACAATGGGGGCACCCAAATATCAAATAGGAAGCTGCCCATCCTCAACTCTGATGGAAACTTTGAGCCTACCTCTTCGGAGGTCACACAATTTTGATAAGAAGTTCTTTGACTTGATGGCACTGATGTATAGACTGGTGAGCTTGCCAAACCAGCTCAAGACAGTCTTGAACTCTCTCAACCTTCTAGCATTCCTGACAGAGAAGAGCATAATGTCATATGTGAAAATTAGATGGTATTTCACTTTAACACCTCTAACTGTGAATGATTTAATCTTGCCTTTGTCTTCAGCCTCCTTGAGCATGTTAGTAAGCCCCTCCATAGGAATAGTGAATAACAGGGGTGATAGGGGGTCTCCTTGATGAAGATAGTTAGAAGATTTTATCATCCCCACAAGATCCCCATTAATAATAATAGAGAATGAGGGTGTTAGTACACACTTCAGGAACCTAAATGGACGTTTAATAGGTTGTTTTATGGCAAACACCATCTTCATCCATGAGTAGTCGCTCATGATATTAGCTCCCAGCTTGATGACAGTGTGCGACCAAACATCAAGCCATGCCTCATTGACCAAGACTCTAACAATGTAACTGGCAATACGCCTCCCTGGCTTCTGCTTGTTAGAGCCAGTAGTGCCTCCTCCTATCTGGTTCATCTCAATCAGACCCACAACCTCTACTGCATCATTGAAGGTAGCCATAACTCTTTCAGGCACCTTGTGTCCCCCATGCTTCTCTCTAGCCTTCCTAACATTGTTAAAATCCCCAAGAACTAGCCAAGGGACAAATGGTTGAGCTGTGTTTGTCATCATCTCCCACAAATGACATCTATCCTTCTCAAGATTCTCCCCATAAACACATGACACAATGCATGCCATACCTCCCTTGTTGCAATATCTCAAAGTAATCATCTGATCATCTATGTTAATGGGAGCAACATCCCATATAACTAGATTCCATCTAACTGCAATCCTACATCCATCCATGTGGTCAATATTAGGCAACATGTGCCAACCAATAGGGAATAAGGTAGTGATTCTCTCCTTCACACTTCTCTTGATTCTTTTTTCCATACAAAATACGAGACTGACATCTGCATCGTTTATCACTTTCCTTAGCTCCCTCTACCAACAAGCAAGGGACGTGCCTCACACATTCCATGCAAGCATAGACATTACTTACCAGTGGTGTTCCCACTCCTATCCCCAGAGCAGGATCCCTTCTTCTTAGCATTCTTCACTTGTCCTTTGGCACTGCTCCTCATGTGTTTAGGACTTCTGTTCCTTGTCGGCCCTGCATCAACAACCCCTTCATCCACCCCCTGATCCATGACAGAGAACAAATTGTTTGGGTAACCTTCTGTCATTAGAGCCCTATCACCAACATCAACGGAGGTTCTTCTCACTTTTTCAACATCACCAACATGCCTACAACTCTAGACAACTCTCCAATGAGAAAAGGTTCATCCGGTGGCTGTTGGCTCTCATCATCAACCTGTGTCGAATAAGGGATTGGCACTAGAATAGTCTCCCCCACAGCCTCATCCACCTTCTCTTTACCTTTCCTCGTATCAAGCCTTAGGAAAGAGTGAGACCTATTTAGAGGCGGCCTAGACTTGGGTCTGGCGTGCCCTCTAGGTGCTCGAAAAAAGTCCACAACAACGATTGGAGGTGTCAGATGAATGGTGGCACCCGTCTCCCCTAGGAAGTCCCCCGTGCAATGCCCAAACACCAAGCAGGTGTCACACAAGTCTGGGAGGGCTTCATAGTTGACCTTCACCTCCCATTCTCGTCTGTGTGGTAGCTCCACCATAATCAGAGGTGGCAGGGCCTTCTCTACAAAGATCTCCACACAGAGCTTAGCACACCCCAATAGGGTACCATCAGGCCGCCTATCAATCACCCTTGGCTCCCCGATGGTGTGGCCAATCACCATGATTGCTCTAGCAGACCAGTGTTTTCCAACATCTGAGAGCGACACCCAAACAAACGTCGTCTTATAGGCAGCCCACCTAATGTCAGCTTCGGGAGTCCACCTTCTCATCAAGATGAGTTGGTAGTCGAAGAACCACAGTCCCCCTTTCAGAGCTTTGCCAATGTTTGTCTCATTTGAGAACCTGGCAAGAATGAGGTTGTTGACCAGTTTGAAAACCTCCAACTCTCCCCTCGACTTCCATGTGTGAATCATCCACCCTCTTAGCTAGGGAATGTTTGCATTGCTTCCAAGCACTTAGACAATGGCGGATAAACAATGATAATCATCCATCTTTTTGAGTATCAACTCAGTGAACCTAGTCCAGGTGCACTCATCATTCTCCTTGAAGAACGACTGCTTAGAGTTGGCTGCCACCGTGCCCCTAATTTGAGAAGCCAAACCCTCAACAGTCATTGCCCACCCTGCCACAGTAACATCAGCTCCTGGCTTGCTCCATTCTTTGGGGATGGGAGGGGAGGCCTTCTTCGCAGCATCAGAGCAGTCACCCTCCCCCGTCACCATTAAGATCTATATTTGTTTCCAAGAATTTGATTATTTAGTTGCATATGATTATGTGTGCAAATTAACCCTAGGTTACATTTATTAATCAATGTTCTGGTTTCTCATCATTTTAAGAACAATAATCATAAAACATTCATTTTATGCATCGTGATGATCTCATAATTACATATTAGCTTCCAGTAACTTATATGAGCTTACTTTATAATTTATGGCATTTCTTGAGTGTATTTGTAATTATTACACATTAATTAGGGTTATTAGCCCTAATTAGCCATATAAAGAAAATTACACGATTTTGCTAATCAACATTATAATTATTGACATTAGATGTATTATAAGTGACATTTAGGAGTTATTGGAATATTCTCATAATTTTAAGTCTTCATATATTATTTAATAGACTTGAAAAGACCATTTTACATCTTAATTGATCACCCTAATATTTAAGCATCAAAAGAGTGATATCATTGTTCCATGTTGTTTAACTAATTTAGTTTGGGAATTTTTGTACCTTATTTGTATTTTTCTGATAAGCGAGATATTTTCAATGATTTATTGAAGATATGAGTGTTTGCTGAGGTTTTTACCATTTTGACCACTTATAATGAGCCACATTTCCAAAGTGGGCGCATTGCTCCTTCTTGGATCTGTTGAGTTCAACCTCTAGCTGACAGGTTCACTTCTGATAATAGACTGGTTTTCTGCCATTGGACCCAGCCTACCGTCTCCTTTCCATCACTGGCCTGATGTGAGCCTGACCTATTCTGCTTTTCCCTAATCACACAGACCCTGTGGTCTCTGTTCTTGTCTAGTCCAGCACAAAACTCCATTCTGGTGTGGCCTAGCCGCCACACGCCTTGCAATTCTAGAAAGGTAGGCATGGGTGGAGAAATTCACCACTACGCAAGGTGAAAAGATCCACAATTCCGCCACCATTAAGGTAACGACAAAGGGCAGCTGGCGGAGCCTAGGTCCTCTCGATGAGCTCGCCACTGATGGACACCAGTGCTCAAGGGAAAAAGGGGAAAGGAGGTTCGGTACTCCTATACCCTATCCAAGATGTCATAGAGATATGTCAAATGCCCAGAAGTATCCAGGAGAGTTTGGATTTGATTGGTCATGCCATAAAATGCTCACCAACTCCACCTCCAGTAAGTAGCAACTACTTCACAAGCAACCAACTCCACGGGGTCTTTGGCCGCCTAATTCCCATAGGTTAACAAAAAGGGTGATGGTGATTATTTTTCTAGAAATCATAATCTCAGTTTTTCTCTCTTCACCTCACCTCTTATCTTCCCTCCTTAACTATAGTCTACGATGGAGTAGAGGGCAGGGTGAGAGGTTGGTTCTCCCTCATGTTAGCTCTGACAGATCCAAATGGATGGGTCTTCACACTCCTCACCACAAGGCACACCTATTTAGTTACTCAAAACTGCTCCTCAGCCCATGCCCACGCCGATCATGGCATCATGGATGACCACTCCACCTGTGTTTAACTGCAAGGTAAGAGATAGAGATTTTAGACGTTGGATTTAATGAGAGGGTTGAGGCAACTCCAAGCATCACTAAATCTGTGGAAATCTACTCTTGAATGGGCATGACCATAGGATTAGATATCCATGGTCAAAACTCAACCACACAACTCAACCAGAAAACAAAAGGGTGTGTGACAGAATATACTATCAAAACCTAGGCTATCAATTAAATACTTTGGCCCAAAGTACCTCAATATGCATATTATTTAAAAAAACTCAAACCTGAATAAATCCAATTCTGATCCTAAAAATCATGATGAAATTTTAACCATAGTTTTAATAAAAATCAAGCTAGATTCTATTAAAATTTGGTACAAAACTCAGATATTTGATCATCCAATTAAATACTCCAAAAAGGCATGAACTTAGGGATCTTAATCATGATATCAACATCAATCAACACTCAAACTTTATCAAACCACTAGGAACTCTCAAGATAACTCCACATATGAATTCTAATAAGTTATTGGATATTAAAGGTTTTAAAAGAGAACTCTATCAAATCCTACACACCTTAAAATAAGTTTCATCCTCGAATTTAAAGAAAATTCCACTCTATCACATCATATACATCTTAAAAGAAATCTTGTCCTCGAAATCAAGCCATCCTCTTACTTCATGGAAAAACCAAAAGGTCTTCATCCATATGTAGGACACCACTCTATGTGCAACATATCCACATAGGATACCTTGAGCCATATATCCAAAGCACTTCTAATATATTTTAAAAGCATTTAAGGTGAACCCCTCAACATATAACATGATGTAGATGCTTAGGCTATGCCACATTTCCAATTAGGATTTTTGTACCAATTTCACCCAAGCATAAGATTCATGACATTTTTCACATTTTTGGATTTATATCCTCATTTTATCCAAACATCGTGTTCTAACATTATGTCCTAATTTTAGGATGAGTTATTTATAATTAACTCAATTTTATCCATATAGATCATAACAAGGTGTCATCATCGTTATATTGTGTTATTTGTTACAACATATTCAATATATTCATTAAGCACTAATATTAACACCTTGTATGTCATATGTCATTAATATGATTTCACATCACTTTCATATTTGGTTACAAACTTTGTTAGTGACTTCATCACTTTATTAACTGACTATATCACATTATCATCATTATTCATGTATGTGGTTTATCATTTATAAATAAGGATCTATCAAACCGTCTCTAGGTTTACCATCATCTCATATCCATATGTCAAATATCAAGATTAGATCACATCCTATCTTTGTTATATCATGGTTGTACAAACAAACTTATATGATTGACTAATCAAACATATATCAAAACTTTATCTAGTCTAATTGAGGTTCTCCTAACCCATATCACGAGGGTGATGTAATGATCAATCTCCCTGAGCTCACTCAACTCTATGAGTATCTCATATGCATATACTTTATTTTTCCTCTCTTAGTCTAGGGTTCTCAGATTACCTCATTGGCACTAGTGTAATAACTTTAAAAGATCTAGCACCATAAGAACAAACCAAGCCACGATATGATATTCTCTTTTCATATATATCTGACCATGAATACAATATCTCATCTCTCTCTTACATGTACACCACTAGAATCCTACATGGGAACCACCAACCCGAGCATGAGGCTTCATAGAAACCAACACAGTTACATCCTCTAGGGTCTTGGGACTCTCTTTCCCTCACCCAGATGGTAGGTTCTTATATTCATATTCACATATGCACATGTAACCGACCTCTCTTTCTCTAGGGTTTGGTCTTCCCAAGGACATCTATGGTTCAACAAGACTATAGGAATCATGCATAAAGTGACTCAACGCAATCACTCAGGAGCATTCTAGTTTAGGACATATCATATCACATACTTCTCATCATCCTCATATCTTGGAGTTTAGGTTCTCTGACCTTCTCCCAATGGGTCTCACCCTCTCTGGATTTAACCCTAAAATTGGTCCTAACACTAGAGGTCCTCCTTCTTAAAAAAGATTGAGGCTCTTACTGATTCAAATCCTTGTCTTAGCCATGTACTTTCATCATCAAGATTACTTATCTTATAAAAAAAGCACATGTACTTCCATCATCAATCTTACTTTGCATTGTCAAAACTAACTCAGATCCTCAAAACCAACTCATATCACTATATCAAACTTAGATCAGATCACTGAAACACGTTCTAGCCATAATATAGTCTAACAAGGCTCTAGACATCTAATCTAGAACTGTTCTCTCTTCTAGACTGATGTCATTCACTTTCACTTAGGTTTCATGACCACCTTTTACTCGTACATGTGTTGGGACACATTTTTGAAATACTTGCATATATAATAAACTATTATATAGTTTTTCTCTGATAAAACAAATGTCAGAGAAAACTATTGAGTCTCGATTCAATTGGAATCAAAAACAAATCTAGAAAATGAGTGTTTCACACATAGTAGAGAGTACAATGTCATGGAAACTAGTGAAAAGGGTGAGAACATGGTGCAGACTAGTTTAGCTACTCTAGACAACGAGCGTTATATATCTAGTGTTTCTCTTCCCTCGATGCACATTATCTCCACATAATGCAACATCCCATACCACCACATTATTAGGAAATAAAGACATATTAGGACTTTCTATACAAATAAATAGTCTAAACCTAGTACATCTAGGTGCTAACCTAGAGGCTAGGTCAGATCTAGTCTCTATAAGATGACTAATCTGACCCTAAAGATTGGTTTTAAGTTCAAGGTTCTTTAGTTTCAAGTCTCATAATGAGAAAATGATAGTCTTTGCTATTGTTCATGCTCTGATACTACCTGTGACATCCCAGAACTTTCTAAAAATTAGTCTAATGTGTGACATCCAAATCGAAACTCACACCTCAACAAGAATCCCAATTCAAACTCACACACTAGGCCAAGAAGAAGAAAATCCGAGGAAGTCAGACAGAAAGAATAGTAGAACATGCACATGAACAATAAACACACCACAACAACACAAGCTCACCATTCAACATATAAGTTACAAAATGAATTGTTAAAACATTGGATATTACATATTAAATAGTAAACTTTTACATATGCATGTACTACCACTAAAAAACAAGATCTTAAGATAATAGGTCCACCTATACATCAACTCTTCATACAACTCTCAACTATGTAAGTTCTTCAAGAGCATAAGTCCACAACCTAAATAAAAGATTACATGTGGTACACGTCATCACAATATTCAACAATATTGTACTGAGTATGTCTGCATGTGTTTTTATATACCTCTCATAACTAATCTTGGAAATAAGATAAAACTAACACTTCATAGTAACAGAAGAAAATATAACAAAAGCATATACTTGAACAAGATATTCATTAACAAAAGAGAACACATATTTTAAGCACATTTCAATCATATCATCCATGAATTTGCCACCTGAGGGAATAATGCATCATCTCAATTACCAAAGAGTTTGAGATGTATGACCTTATGATCTACTACCAAAGCGTTACATCATTGTACAATGTGATCTGCTACCAAAGAGAATGATCACTTTCTAGCACTATGCAACCAAAGAGAATTAGTGCTTTCGCATAATGGAATAGATATATTATGTTTCATGTGTTCATAGACATAAGTATGGAAAATCAAGAAAGATATCATATAAGAACAATCATTTCATCCAATATCATATGCCAAGTATTTACACACACATAATACAACCATAATAAGTAGTAGGCCAAGTAAGAGGTAAGGGTGTACCTTGATCAAAATAACCTAATCCCCTTATTTTTGCATCAACTATCACTCGTGGTCAAACCCTAATTAAGACAAGATCACATATCACCATCAGATTCTCATCATCTCAGTCCTAGTTAAGTCCATTTTAGGGTTTTGCTTAGGTCATTAGGACATGTGCTTTATTACTTGTCTTATCTTCTTATCTTTATATTACTAGTGTTACATTCTAGATGAAGATACATAATCTGATTATTTAGTTGCATATGATGATGTGTGCAAATTAACCCTAGGTTACATTTATTAATCAATGTTAGAGTTTCTCATCATTTTAAGAACAATAATAATAAACATGCATTTTATGCATCATCATGATCTCATAATTACATATTAGCTTCCAGTTACTGATATGAGCTTACTCTATAATTTCCAAGATTTCTTGAGCGTATTTGTAATTATTACACATTAATTAGTGTTATTAGCCCTAATTAGCGATAAAAAGCAAATTACATGATTTTTTCATCAACATTATAATTACTAACATCAGATATATTATAAGTCACATTTAGGAGTTATTGTAATATTCTCATTTTTTTTGGTCTTCATTTATTATTTAATAGACATGAAAAGACCATTTTACATCTGAAATGATAATCCTAATATTTAAAAATAAAAAAATGATATTATAGTTCCATGTTGTTCTACTAGTTTTTTTGAGATTTTTTATACCTTATTTGTATTTATTAATAAGCAGGCTATTTTATATGATTTGTTGAAGATAAGAGTGTTTGTTGATGTTTTTACCTTTATGGACCACTCAGAATGTGCCACATGTCCAATGTGGGGGGAATGACTCCTTCTTGGATCTGCCTTGTTCAACCTCTAGCCGGCTAGTTCATAGCAGGACAATTTTCTATCATTGGACTCGATCTACCGTCTCATTTCCATCACCAGTCCAACATGAGCCTGACATGTTCTCCTTTTCCCCAATTGCACAGACCCTACAGTCTCTATTCTTGTCTAGTCCAGTGCGGGACTCCATTCTAGCGTGGCCTAGCCGCTGCACGCCTTGAACTCTGGCTAGGTAGGCGTGGATGGAGAAAGCCACCTCTATAAAAGGTGAAAAGATCCCCAAATCTGCCATCGTTAAGGGAGCCGCGATGGCTAGCTGGCAGAGCCTAGGTCCTCTTGGCGGCTCACCGCTGATGGCCCCCACTACTCAAGGGAAAAAGGGGAAAGGAGGTTTGATATTCCTATACCCAATCCATGATGATGTAGAGCTCTGTCACATGCCCATAAGTGTCCAAGATAGTTTGGATCAGATTGGTCATGCCCTAGTCTACTCACCAACTCCACCTCCAGTAAATAGCAACTACTTTACAGGAAGCCAACTCCACAGGGTCTCCAACCACCTAAATCCAACATGCTAACAAAAATTTTGATGGAGATTATTTTTTTAGAACTCAAAATCTTGGTTGTTCTCTCTTCACCTCACTACTCATCTTCCACCCTTAACTACAGTCTACGGTGGAGAAGAGGGAAGGGTGAGAGGTTGGTTCTCCCTCATGTTTGCTCCAACTGATCCAAATGAGGGGTCTTCACACTCCTCACCACAAGGCATGCCTATTTCGTTACTCAAAACCTCTCCTCAGCCCATGCCCACGCTGGTCATGGCATCATGGACGATCACTTTGTCGTTGTTTAACTACAAGGTTAGAGACAAAGGTTGTAGCCATTAGATCTAATCAGAGGGATGCAAAAAACCAAGCATCACTGAATCTGTGGAAATTTACTCTTGAATGGCCATGAACACACGATTAGATATCCATGGTCAAAACTCAACCACACAGCCCATCAAGAAAACAAAATAGTGCATGACACAACATACTATCAAAACCTAGGCTATCAATCAAATACTTTGGTCCAAAGTACCTCAATAATCATATTATTTCACAATGCTCAAATCTAAATAACTCTCACTTCTAATCCTCAAATCATCATGAAATTTTAACCATAGTTTTAATACAACTCAAGCTACATTCTATTCAAATTTGGTGACAAAACTCATCTATTTGATTATTCAATTAAATATTCCAAAATGGCATGAACGTAGGGATCTTAATCATGATATCAACATCAATAAACACTCAAACTTTATCAAACCACTTGAAACTCTCAAGATAACTCAACATATGAATTCCAATAATTTATTGGAAATTAAAGGTTTCAAAAGATCAATCTAGCCAGCTTGTCTCACAAGTTGTGTTAAGTGTGAGTAACCATAAGTGCATGGATTCTTTTTTATAGGAGAGTCCTAGGCTTGGAAATTCCTAATTCAAATCCCTTTTCTAATTGCAAACTTAAAAAATAGTCTCAAAACCAGAAAACACAGACTACCATCCCAATCAAAATGATTGGGACTCCCAAATGCCCAACTACTTCCCTGATGGGACTAAGATAGGTTGCAAATCAGTTCATTAGTTAGGTGCAGCAACAGACTAACCAGTCCATGTTTTTGTTGCTTTCCCAAATTGATTTGAAATCAAATATGGATCACTTTTCTTATTGGACTCCAATCTCCTGACTCACTAAGTCAGGCAACCAATCACTATCCAAAGTGAATGTTAGTGAACTGATTGACAATCAATTGAGCCCTTGACTAACCAGTCCAGTCAGACTATTGGACATTCCAACCACCTGAATCGGCAGAAATTTATCTTATTTATGATTCAAAACCATTTCTAACTATATGTTTCATTATGAAATTCAATTTCCTTTTACATCCTTATGTGTTTGATCAAAAATGTTCCTAATTATGTTGGCAGTGATGTTCAAAGCACCACAAGAAAAGACCGTGTCTAAAAACACATCATTGCTACCCAAGTTATAGGTGTAAATTGGAGAACAACTTAAATCTATCATGTGATCAATGTTACCATGAACATATAATCCTTTGTCACATATATCCATATTGAAACAATGTCATGGAATTTTTATCCTCTTATCATTCCATGTATTTTCCTTGAACTCGAGAAGACTTACTGAGATTTTGTCAGCTCAATATCATATATTGACTCACATGAGCCTGGCCATGCATTTTCATAGTTTATCTTATCAAGTGATGGGCATATCACTCCAAAGGAAGGGACAATTACACCTACATCACTCACCACAATCTACTAGTGTGTCAGTGTATCCAATCATTACATTTTTGGTAACCCTTATCCAGAGCATGTGGGGTTAGTTGTAAAAGAACACAAAACAACATGTGATCACCATAGTCACTTCAAGTCTAAGAATCACATGCTCCAGTGTCACATTTAGATATGACTCTGACATGTCACTATATAAATTCAATGTGTCATTCTCTCTGTGGATCCACTCGATACAACTTGTTCTTTAAGAAGTACTCATGTATCTGAGTTGATATCCAATGTCATGACTGAAGAGATGTAGTCATCACTCACCATACATGACAGTATTGTATATTCTTGTTATCCAATAAAATTTAAAACAATAATAGACTATAGACAATAGAAGAATGAATACTCTAAGTATACATATGATCTCATGTTCGAGTCGTCAACCCAAACCATATATCATCGAGTGAAAAAATTGTTAGGACATTATCACATTTCTTTGTTATCTCAACTCTTAAAAACATAATAAGTGGAATTGTTTTTTTTGGTAAATTATCAAATCAAGTACAAAGTATCCCATTACAATCATAACATGATGGTTCTCAAGTAACACAACAAACACTAATACGTTGAGTGACTCACACCCTTTGAATAGGGGAAGACAAATATCAATCATTTTTCAAGCATTCTTTTCTCTAGGATGTAGTGTAATGGTAGAGGAGGCTTTCTTCTTCCTTGGAGTTATACGATCATGGATGACGACCCCCATCCATGACCTAATTATTGGATATCATTCATGGAGGCACAATTCTGAGGGGCATTATAGTCAAAATCATCAAGTATGACCTATTAAGCCCATACTTCATTTCCTCTGGTGGTTTTTAGAGGGATAATGAACTAATTATTCCCCCATGCTCTCCACTATGAAGATTAGATGGTGGTAGAGGTAGAAAAAGGAGGAAGAAATTTCTTGGATGGAATATAATAGAGAATAATGATGAGGGGGATTGGAGATGTTGTTCGTGATACTTCTATACTTTCACATACTTTATTTGATGGTGGTCGATGTCATTCTTATCGAAGAAAAAGACCAAGGTTGGGGTGGTTCAAAGTTGTTCACACCACAAATGAAGTTTGTGGGTGAGATGTTGGAATCTTAGAGATTGTTTTGGCATTTCTCAATTGAGCAAAGATCAAAAGGGACACCAATCCCCTTCTACTCAGCCATAGTAGAGTCGTGTGATGTTGAGTTCCCCAAGGTGCAATGTAGAGCCTCACAGGAGGTTTGTATGTGGCCTTCAAGTGGTAGACCATGACGATGAAGCTTTTAGTAGAATAACCAAATGGAGAGGAGGATAATCCTAAAGCTAATTGCATATCAGAGATATGGGGAACACTAGCACATGCATGGAGAAAAAAGAGAGATCCATTCAAGAATTCTATAGATTGCTTTGGGCATGGATGTGAGATAGCAATAGACGACAAAGCCCCAGCCATGTTAGAAAATAAAATGGAATCTGTTCCATGCTAGGATCCAAGTGGCCTGATTTCATATGCTCTCCTTGATGGAGGGGTGTGGCATTCTCAAATCCACTAGATGTGGGATTGATGTCTCCACTAATTTCTGTAAGTTAAGAACCTAGTAAACACCATTCATATGTTTATCTTATTTAATATATAAAAAATACATCATATGTAATAAAAAATACAAATAAATTACTATAAAAAAGTAGAGTACAATATTGAACAATGAATTGAGTCTTGTAATGCTTAAATATCAGGGATATAATGAAAGATATACCGGACACATTTCATGATAAATACAGAATAATGAACAAAAAATATGAGAATATATTAATAGTTCATATACCTTATATATAATATATATGAAGTCATGTATGTGTATGTTTAGATGTAAAATCATGATATATTCTTTAGGTAGCTAATAAGAGCTGATTACATCATATAAAATGCATTAGCAACATATATTGTCAATAAACTATATAATATTTAGTATAAGTTCATAATAGTACACTGGATATACTTTGGAACCCTGAGATCATTTTGATGAATATAACATGTGTCAATATGATGGTCCTCATAATTTACAATTTTAATCCCTAGTTGAATATATCCATGTTACATAGGATTATAGGTGCACATAATTATGTGCAACATTAACTTTTGATATTTTTTACTAATATGGAATATAGGATAAAAAATATAAACCTAAGTTGATAAAATAAGTAAATGGGGAATATCTTGTTTATTTAAGGAGAACCCTAGTGTTCAAACCTCGGAATTTGATAATGATAATCTAATGCATGACATATATGTGGTCTTATCTTACATAGGTATTAACCAAGGTTAGAGTTGACTTGGGATGTGGTAAATATGTTTCCTGAAATCAATGTGATCCCACCTCTTACTTGACCTATTATGTGTAAAAAATACTTGTCATGTGATATTAGATAAAATAGATGTTCATGTATGTTAAAATTATTGATTTTTTTTTATATATACTATTGAACACATGAAACATAGTATACTTGTTGCATCATATCAAAGTACTGTATAGTGGTTCTCAGTTATCTATATCTTTGGTAACCATATCACCTTGTACAATGATCTATTTATTTGGTAAGTAGATGAGAATGCCTTAATTCATTTATGCATGGATGATATTATGGATAATGTGATTAAAATATGTGTTTTCCTCTATAAATAAATATATTTTTTCTCATAACAGAATTTTCTTGTATATAATTGCCAAGTCATATTTCTTAAAGAGGTTTACCATTTTACTTAATGCGTACTCTACACATTTGTGTTGGAACGTACCAAATTTATGGTTTTAGGTATGAGGCTATACAATCTTGAAGATTCTTAACAGTTGGGAGTTGTGTAGTGAAAAGATGTACATGTCGACCTACTGTCTAGAAGATTCTATTATATAATTTCAAATCTTCTTATGTAAAATCTTATCATTCAATGTGTAACCCCACCTTGTAATATTCATTTTGTAGTTATATGACAAATGGTGAGATTTATGTTCTTCGTTTGTCAAATGCATTCCCTAATTTTTTTATTATGTAATTCTCTAATATTCTTCTTATTATCTTAGTGTGTGTGGTGTGAAATTGGGATTCCAAGTTATGTGAGGATTTCAATTCGAATGTAACTTGCATGGTCAAGGTGTTAGAAACTGTGATACGACTAGGTTAGTCACCTTATTGAGACTAAGTTTGGCCTAGACTCTAGTTTAGTATCTAGATTCCTGAAAATTTGTTATATACTGGTTCTTATCATATAACAAGTCTTCAAGTGTGGATCATCCCTTATAATGTGGTTTCATGGGATGTTGCATTATTTGGATATGGTGGGCATTGTGGGAAGAGAATCTCCATATATATGTGCAAGTATGTTTTGGGTAGATGCATTAGTCTTCACCTTTTTCTCACCCTTTAAATTAGTTAACATGGTACTAGACAATCAACTATGTGTGGAACTCTCATTTTGCTGATTTCGTTTTGTTTCCATTTGGATCGAGCCTCAAGATTTCTGTCTAATGCATGCTCTAAAATGAAGTATACAATATTTTGTTATATATAAGTAAATATTAATCACGTGTCCCAGCACACAAAAGAGTAGGAGGTAGTCATGAAACCTAAGTGAAAGTGTGTGATATAAGTCTAGATGAGAGAGTAGTTCTAGATTAGATATCTAGATCCCTATTGCAATATGTTATAAATCAAATTATATATGATATATGAAAGGATAAAAAGATCCTAACTTTACATAATGATACAAGTTGGTTCATGATTATTGATGGTTTTCTTTGCGGACCTAAGTAAGTTCTAAGGATTT
The DNA here is from genome assembly GCA_963693085.1 of Alisma plantago-aquatica. NCBI lineage: Eukaryota > Viridiplantae > Streptophyta > Magnoliopsida > Alismatales > Alismataceae > Alisma > Alisma plantago-aquatica. The sequence goes on along the minus strand of OY856413.1, from coordinate 292,278,850 downwards.
GAGATAAATTTTGTTAATTCATGTACATAGGCATTATATAAATTAAATTAAAATAAGTTATGAAACGATGTCAATCAACATGATTCTCAATCTCTTTCACATGGGAGGACCTCGAGTGTGGGACTAGATATATGTCAACTCTAGCGAGGGTGTGATCGACAAGGAGAGGGTTTGACAACATAATAGCCTAGATAAGAGAAATATGAGAAACATGTGATATGATTTTTCTTAAACTAGATTACACATGAGTAATCGACTTAAGTCTCTTTCTATATTTTTTCTATAGTTGATATGAACCATAGATTATTGGGGAATACCAAACCCGAGAGACAAAGATAAGCTTCCTATATGTATATGTGAATATCCATAAGAGTACCTACCATCTAGTTGAGGGAGAGAGAGTGTCAAGATCCTAGAAGATTTATGAGATTTTATTATGTTGTAAATCATCATGCTCACATTGATGGTTCCCTATCAGAATCTAGTGTTGTAATAAGAGCGAGTCACGTAAGAGTATCTCATGGGTAGATAACCTATAAAGAGAATGATAGATCATGTTTGTGTTTGGTGTGTACTTGAGTGGATAGATCTTGAGATTCTAATAACTAATGCAATTAGGTAGACTTTAGAACCCTAGATCAAAGAGGGAAAATAGACTTGTGTAATAGGTAGTCATAGGGTTGAGTGTTCTTAGAGAGACTAAGTAGGATGTAACGAGCTTACCCTATTCAATGATTAGTAATCTAGTAAGATTGCTTTCTTAGATTTTAATTAAACAATGGTAAAAATCAAAACATATTTAAATATGACTTAATTATGTGCCAACATGTTTATAAAATCATGAAATATGTTACATACATTTTATTTACTAACATAATGGCTAAATAAAACTAAATAATATACTTTGGAGTAATAATTGGTAATTCTATGTCCATAAATATTAATAATGTTCTATTATTTCAATAAATATGATATTAACGGATTAAATATGTTAAATGTGTAAAATGTGGAATTTCATATGTAATAATAATATATAAATCTTTTGGCAACCGTGCAAAGATAATAACATTTTTTGTGAAGATAATAACATATAATTAAAAAAAATTGACAATAAAGATATAATATTTTGATGAATGTAATGGTAATGATACAAATATCCAAATGGTGCCATAACCCATACAAGAAAATACCAAAAGTGAAATGTAATGGAACATTCGTGTTCTTAGGTTCCTAGTTAGCTTGATTTCCTAGTTTTACATTATTTGAACAATTTTAGGTACCTTAATTTTATTAAGGAAGTAAAATGTTAGTTGAAGTCGATCATATTAAATAATAAAGTAAATGACTTCAAAAGTGGAATCAAGTGACTAAAGTAATTTTCTCATTTTTATTGGCCATAGAAGTTGATTTCTTATTAAGGAGACAATTAACCATTTTTGGAAACTAAAGTCATTATTTCTAGAAAAAATTATAATAAAAGTATAAGTAGACGTTTGAATGAAATGCAATATACAAATTGTTGTGATTTGGAATAATGTGTAAAAAATATATAACTTAGTTTCTACTTGATAAATGTATTCATACAATTATGTCATGATTTTATAAACAATTTCAATAATACTTACAAGGCATGTAGCAATATATATTATGATATATGTATATGAATTAATGTTAAAAACATGCATAAATGTCTAACTAAATATTAACGGGGTAATTTGTCTTATCTTTGACTAACAAACGACTTTACAGAAACTAGTGCATCATTTGTAGTAAATGTGTGAAATTGTTCATCATAAAAGAATTCCAATAAAATTCTCATTTCCAAATATGGTGATTGTATAGGAATTTAATGACATTGTCCCATTTAATACAATATATGAATTTCACAAAAATCTAACTTGGTATTTCTCTCTCTTATATATAAAAATGACATTTAGGTAGAATTATCCTCTCTAGCCTACCATAAACGGATTTGACTCCCATTATGATGTTTACATTACATTAAAAATATATCACAACATAAAATACATGTAACACATAAATGAATAACAATTGAAAATTTAAAAGAATATTGTTTGTATGGTTTTATAAAAAAACTTACCACTTTCCTCCTCAATTTCTCAAAAGTGGAATATTGTCAATCTGGTAATCTCATCATCATTGTTTTGATTTAACAAAAATTCTAAGTTATAGATACCATGAATATCTTCACACGTTTTCCTTATAAATTATTGTTATAACCAAATTCATGGTATGCAAATCTATAATAGTTTTTGGGAGATTGGAAATCAAAACTAGAATCTATCTCTACACTAATTACACAGATGCTTTTTTCTATAAGGAGATCATGCTACTCATACTTAATGGAAAATTAGCATGACAATATGTATTTAAAGAAATATAAAAAGGATATACTTCCCTAGTGAGTAGATATTTTCCAAAGGATCACAAAAACCAAATATATTAACACAATATACATTATGATAATATTTATATAAATAATACCAAAACATCTTTATATCTTAAATATTCAAATAAACAATATAAAATAAGAACTAATGTTAAGTTTGATTTTGTAATGTATTAGTTAGTTTATTTATGATATTTCACGTAGGATAATTCTAAGTTTCCATAAATACATTATAGAATAAATTATCATAATAATGCTAAAAGACACACATAAATTAAAAGACTTATTAAATAGATTCAAAATAAGAAAGATATATTAACTTTGTATTATACACATCATAATTAGACTATGTTTCAAATTTTCTTTGTTTAATTTATGTTTGTTTCCTCAAATAAAATATAAAACAAAGGATAAAAATACTAGTATATAAGGAAATATTGTTACTTTAGTTGGGCTATGTATTCCTAAATATGTCCTACCATTACATTATATATCCACAAAAAGAAAATAGTCAGACAAAAACCTTTGACTCTTATACTTGATTATATAAATCATCTCGCCTCCTTTCCCTATCTGTGACCCTAATTAACTCTATGTTGAATGTTACTAACAACTTTCTCTTCTCTCTCCCTTCCCTATTCTTTCCCTCCACCATGACCATGCAACAACATCTCCTACACCATGATGCATCTCCCCAACGAAAGACATGCATGTTAACCTATATAATACATATCTAAGGACTTGTTTGATCACCTCATTTGTCTCGAATGCACCCATCGATACCCCGTTAACATAGTCCGACAACTCTTCATTGGCGGGTCTCGAACCCTCTCACCCCACAAAGTCACCATGACAGGCTCTTGTGGAAGCCCTCAATGCTTTTCCAATACCATGTTTCCAGATCACATCATAGGGTGCTTTTGGACTAAGATGGAATTAGTTTTTTACTATGTACATATGTAGATTTCTTGAGGTATGATTTCATTCCATATTTTTCTATATTGAGTAGTTAAACCAAATTATCTCTCTCTTGATAACCTACATAATGTCTCTCTTCTTTCAATTTATTTCATGCAAAGTATCATATATTGATTATGATCATGTAATCATATTATTCCTTAGTATATTCTTGGTGGATTCAAATATGTATCTTGTTCATATTATTCCTTGTGAAATCAAAATTTTCAAGTGGTGGAAATTTTGAGATCATGTGAAGTATCTTAATTGTGGAAATGTTTGAATGCTGAATAAACGATCCTTTGACCCCGTTGATATCAGTTGGATGATTTCATCCATTATTCATGCTTGAATATACTTTAAATTTCCTGCTCTACTTGTATGGATGATTGACTAGTCATAACTATAAGTAGTGACACCATATAGGCACTAGGTTTTATTCCCCTACATATTTGACATTTAGGAACTGGGTTTTATTCCCCTACCACGTTTGAGATTAGGCATTTAGTTTTATTGCCCTACAAAATAATATATTTTCTTGGTAATGAGGTTTAGTCTCCTATCCTTTGGTATGGAATACATATGGGTTCCTACCCTACTTTTTATTATATACTAGTATGTGTTTTAGTCACCAATCAACTTTTTATTCTTTGTAATATTAATTGTGACATTGTTGAAAAGGCAAGAATTTTTTTATTGTTTATCTCCTTCATTTTGATATTCATATTCTTTTGATACTCGCTTGGATAGTCCTTTCCTTTTCTATGGGAAGCCATATTTATTTGACATCCTTAATTCCTTATATTGCTCCATCTTGATCAAATATATTAATACCAGTGTTTACGCTTATTCTTCTACTTTTCTCCTTTTGTTGGGGTATGCTTTCAACCCCAGGTGTAGGTCTAAGAGAAGTTCGTCAATTCTGACTAGGACATCATCATCTGTAGATGAACCTTTTGGAGATACTTTTGAGGTAGTTAGATGACCATTTGCTGATCCTTTAACATAGTTAGTTTTCAATTGTATCACCCTGAATGGTCAAGTATAGTGACAATATCAAGTTTTGTAATACTTACATGTTTTGTATTCTCTTGCTACATTCGGTAGCATGAAACAAACATTTTTAATAAATTGGTTATCATCCCTTTTGCAAAAGAATTATGTCGGTGTTTGATATATAAGATGTTTCCATTTTATTTAATTTAATAGGGAGTTGATCCCCTATCAGGTCCCATTCCTTACACATCACTACCCCCATGATAATGGTTAATTTAATAGGGAGTTGATCCCCTCTCGGGTCCCATTCCTTACGTAGACACTGCCCTCATTATAAGGGTTAGGAGAACCTACGTTAGGTAGAAACAGAATCACCTAGTGGTTTCTGAATCCTCCTATTAGTTTTAAAGGAGGGCTTCTGGTGGGACTAAATAACTAAATTTTTACTATCATCGATACTACCAGTCTTGACTTCTCTATCACTCGCTCTATCAGAAATAGACTGGATGGCTTTAACTGGTTCTTTACATGGATCTATGGGGAACCTGGAAATAACAAAGCAACCTATCTTTCTGAACTGGATAAAATCCTTACCAAATACCATCAAACCCCCGTGATTATTGGAGGGGATTTAAATCTCATTACCCAAGCCTCTGACAGAACCAACATCTTCATCACTTCCCAAACCATGTCAACAACTGATAAACACTTTACAACCCAACTAACAAAACACAACATGATCGATATCCAACCTGCTAATGCAAATTACACCTAGTCTAGAAACCAAACCTTTTCCAGACTTGACCACTTCATCTACTCCCCTCTCTGGGAGGACAAATACCCCCTTTCCATAGTCCACATATCCCACAGAGCCATCTCAGATCATTTCCCTATAATACTCGACACTACCGATGAATTATGAGGAAAATGACCTTTTCACTTCGATAATTTCTGGCTTACATTCAAAGACTTCTCGAACCAATGTGCTAATCACTGGAGTTTAGCAAACCTCAAACTACCAATATGGGTTTGCACATTCTCCACAATACTAAGCAAGTAAAATTTTGCATCAAAAATTGAACCCTCCAACACCCAAACAACCTCAACAACACCTTAAAAAGCCTGGAACAACAATTCCATTTCGTATACCAAGACACCTCAGCAGACGCCGCTCTTGTCCAAACTATCAAAGCAGAGATGGAACACATACAAAACTACCTAGAAATTAAATGGAAACAAAGAGAAAAGATAACTTGGGTTAAAGAAGGAGATAGGAATACCAAATTCTTCCATAAAACTTGTAACAACAATCATAGAAAAAACATCATCACATATCTCAAAATCCACGAATCTATCACTACGGAAAAATCTTCTATCACTAACGACATTACTGAACACTTTCAAAAAATCTTCAACACTCACCACCAACCTTCTTGCCTAAAAGAGCTACATTGAACTATTTTGTGTCCCAAAAAAATCTATCTCACTCCCTTATCCAAGTCTTCACCTTAGACGAACTAAACCAGGCCATTAAATCTCTAGGTCTGAACAAATCTCTTGGACCAGATGGACTAAATGTGGAATTTTACCTAGCCAATTGGGATCACTACAAAAAAGACTTCCTAGTCTTGTTGATAAAATTACATCAGAGTAAAAATACCCACAATATCATCAAACACTTAAACAGAACCTTCATAACTCTCATCAAAAAAACTGAACAACCGGACCTCATCTCACAATACAGACCTATCTGCTTAATCAACAGATCTTATAAAATCATTGCAAAAACTTTGGCCAACAGAATCAAGCCACACATCAACCATATTATTCCTCTAAATCAAAATGCTTTCCTCAAAGGGCGCAGTACTCAGGATGCTTACTTGATGGTCAACAAAACCATCAACCACTGCCATATTAATGAATCTCCAGTCTTAGCCATTAAACTGGATTTTAAAAAAGCCTTTGACTTTGTTAATTGGAAATGCCTCACTCATACCCTCAAGGGTTTAGCATGACCAGCTTGGGGCGACCCAACCCCCCCCCAACCTGCTCCCTCACGCAGCCTGAGCTGCGCCATGTCTCAGAGGCAAACTATCAAACACCTATGTGGTGACTCGCAACCTGCAACATCAAGAGTAGTAGACCGTCAGGGATCCACCACCGTGGCTCCAGCGGGTGTGATGACGGTGGTGAAGGCTACATGAAAAAAGCCCAGAGGAGAGCGCCATCAGCAGGAACGCCGCATCAAGCTCTGCCTCTACTGTAGGAGCAACCGCTGCCCCTCCTGCTTCCTCCTCTGCCACTTCCTCAGTGCAGCCTGTTCCGGTACCTCCTCCACGAGGCGGTGGCGTCTGATGATGAACCTGTCACCACGGACGTCGACGCCGGACCCCGATGAGAATGAGGCCGCAAATCTGAGTCGACCATGGGGATCCGGTCACCCATTGAAGTAGCCATCATGGCCAGCGCCGAGACTCGATCCATCTAGTCGAAGCCATAGAGCACCGTTGCCCTAGATCCCAGGGTCTCACGACCACCAAAGGAGCGATCGGAGAAGCTGCACGAAGCCGATCTGGGCCTAGAACAGCTCCTATCTATCCATCACTCTTGAATGGAATAGATTTGACGAAGTCAAAATGCTAAATCTTCAGTCTAGACTGGGGTCTCGTGGCACATCCTTTTCAGCTGCGAACCAGGGCACAGGCTGCTACGGCGACTAAAGATGACGGCTCCTAATTCCTCTAGGGATACAATGCACAACCTTCTAACTAGCCAACCATCGTTGAAACCAGGGGGATGGAAGATCCGAGTAGGTTCTCCCTTCCCCCCAGCGGCGCCGCCAGGGAAGAAATCTAGAGAGAAGAAGGAGCGTGCCCTAGAGAGAAGACGGAGCCGGTTCTTCTTGTTCTCTTTTGTCTCTAAAGAGAACACATTAGGGGACACCAACCATTAGATTTAGGTGACATATGATGTAACACATGGGCCTACTGCCCGAGTTTATAGCAAGGTTTTAGGAATGACAACTGGCCCCACAGACCACCACTAGCCTTAACTACGCGCCTTAATATCACTCACATGCAAGCCATGATCAACTTCCCAACATCCTAGGATTTGAGGCCTCAGATAAAACGATCTTAAAAGGAATGATTGCACTACCCATATCACCAAGCTGCACCTCCTTCTCTGGGACCCCTTCACTAAAGAACTCCAAAGTTAAGCATGCTCAGCTTGGAGTAGTACTAGAATGGGTGACCAGTCAGGAAGTTGATCCTGGATTGCACGTGAGTGATATTAAAGCACGTAGTAAAGGCTAGTGGTGGTCTGTGGGGCTAGTCGTCATTCCTGAAACCTTACTAGAGACTTGGGAAGTAGGCCCAGGTGTTACAAAATGGTATCAGAACCAAAACCCCTCTAGTAGATGGGCCCACATGGGCATGTGGCATGCCTGACTGGAGTCGTGCGGTCCAAGCATGTTGGAAAGGGTTGTCCATGGTTGACGTAGCCACCCTTGTGCCGGTATTCCATGATCAAGAGTTGGGTATCCATGGGACATTCTGGGTCTACACTGAAATGGAGAAACATTATGAGGCCATATAGTTGAGCCTTGATGAGGACGTCAAGAGTCTAAGTGAGGGAGATTGTAACGTCCCATGATTTGAGGCCTTGAATAACATTATCTTAAAGGAAATGATTGGACTACCCATATCATCAAGTTGCACCTCCTTTTATGGGATCCCATCACTAAAGAACTCCATAGTTAAGCGTGCTCAACTTGGAGTAGTGCTAGGATGGGTGACCAATCGGAAAGTTGACCCCGGCTTGCACATGAGTGTGGACAAAGCGCGCAGTTAAGGCTAGTGGTGATATGTGGGGCCAATCGTCATTCCTAAAACTCTACTAGAGCCTAGGGCAGTGGGCCTGAGCGTTACAAATTGGTATTAGAGCACAAATTCATCAACTAATACTTAATAGTTTATAATTTTAATTAATCCTTAGAAATTTAAGGGAAAAAATTATTTAAGCATGATTTATCTTTTAGGTTTCTTATCTCACATTTTCATCTACTTCTCATCTCTTTGCTTAAAAGCCTTGAAAAGAAATTATTAATTAGAGAAGTAAAATGTGAAAAGATGTAACCTTTTTTGTAGGTCCCTCTAGAGAGGGTAGTCACTAGAAAGATACATGTATGGGTAAGCCCTTTCTTAGAGGAAGGACTTGGAATAGGTGTGAAACTCTAGTGAGTCAAGGGAAAAGGAATCTCTGAGAGGTAGAGTATAGTCCCTAACCCTAACCTTAATCTTAAATAATAAACACGGTGTGGTGGTATGAGACACCACCCATGTGAAACTTGAAATTAGGAATAAGAAAGATAAAGGTATGGGTTTAGGTGACCCAATCTCCCATGCATGTGTGCATGAGAAGCATAACACTTATGTAAGAGGTCTTCAGAAACATATGAACCCAATAGTTATATATATATATATATATATATATATATACATATATATACATATATATATATATGTGAAAAATGGATGTTTGAATATAACTTGCTCAAACTCCTCATGTTGTCTCTAGAATTTTAGTGATGGTGGCCAAGCCCCTGGAGGGGAAGGTCGATGTAGAACCAGACCCCTAGAGGGGAAGGCGACCCAAATTTACTGAATAGACAGAGACCATGTGGGAGTATCATAAGAAATTGACCAAACATGGTTTGATATTTTATAATGATAAAAGTTATGCCAAATGAAAAAAAGACATCTATGAAACCTTTAGGGTTAGTGTGCCAACATGGGGTGGGTCAACCCAAAGAGTGGGAAGATGACCTATGAGGGAGGCAAAATCTAGATCTTGGAATCAGGTTGCGGCCAGAGAGTCTAACCCACTCCTATGAGCCAAGAAGGCACCCTAGGCTAGGACTTTCCCTTAAAAGGTAAGTGAATAAATGTATTTAAGTTTTGAGATAACCTTAATCCTCACCTAGAGGGGTGAAGAGTTAAATATAAAAAAAAATGAAAGTACTTAAATTCTTTGAACCCAAGGATGCCAACTCTGAGTGACACAACTGGTCAAGCCCTGGAGGGAATACCAGTAAGGAACCAAGCCTAGGACGGAAGGTGGCCTAAGTGGATGACCAAGCCCAGGAGGGAAGGACATGAAATGGTGAAGCCCAGGAGGGAAGACTAGGCAGGAACCAAGCCCAAGAGGGAATGTGGCCTAAGTCCACAATGTAGTTGTTTAGGATCAAGCCCCTCGAGGGGAAGATCACATAGGTCAAGCCCAGGAGGGAAGACATACATGGCACAAATCCCTAGAGGGAAGGTGGCCCGAGCCCAATGATGGGACAACACTACATTATATGTACTCGAAAGAGAGAGATGAAGGCAATCTGGGTTAAAGAATTAAATAAGAGAATAATGTGCTCAAAAGATGTGACATCTCAAAAGAAACCCCTAGGGAGGGTAGAATCCTAATGCAATCCTAGGGTCAAGTAGGGTGTATTAGAGGTACATAGGACCGATGGGTTGGGAGTTTATATGCCATGAATGCACATGACCAAGCGTTCGGGAGGTAACAATTGGTTTGCCCTAGGCCCATGTCTCAGGAGGTTGGCCACCTACCTGATGTTCATGTGGCCCAGTAGGGTGAATGTAAAGACACTCCCTTAATGCATAAGGATGGGATCACCCCAAAAAAGAGTACCTATACCCCTGGAGACCTAAAGGATTTGGCAAAGGCTCATAATGATACCTGAAATGCAAATATAAAAGATATAAGGAGGTCATGAAAACATAAGAGAAGTTGTGCCCTAACTTAAGAGTAAAAAAGGGACACTTGACTTCATGGAATATAAGGATGCTACGATATTAATAACAAGTAAGTTTAGAGTCATATCAAGTATGATTCAACTTAATATGTGAAATCGAAAGGTAATGTGTAGATATACTATCTCCGCTCATGGAATGGAATGAATTTTGTGTTTAGGCTGCAGTCAAATGCTTATTTCATCTCATTATGAGAGAGGGAGATTGGATAGACACATGTTATGTTTCGAAATTGAGATAATGAGGATGAATATCCTACATTGAATGTGTAATCACATGATCTAGGGTTAGAGGAGTCACCTCACCCTTGTGTGAAAATAATAAATCATAGGTTGGAAACCTAGGTGAAAAGAGAAATCACCAACTAATAACAAAATCATCAAGAGATGTTATCATGTAGATACTAAAGATGTGGATATACCATGAACTAAATTCATGGACCAATCTTAGTATAATGTCAGTAAATGCATGCCAATAAAAGAAGTTAAAGATATCTAAATAGGGTGTTGACCATAAGGTTGAACTAAATTGAGTTGTTATTCACCTTAAGCTTACTCGGTGTGAATTTTGAGGATAAAATTCCTTTTAAGGAGGGGTGCATGTTATATCGTCAATTTTGATAAAATTGAACTATATAAATATGAAACCATGGTTTGATAAATAATTTTCTCCAATACTATTATTGGTGAAATAATAATGTTAATGACCTTGTAGCATCGGTGCTTGAGGCACAAGTTAGATATAATTAAGAATACATGCATGAATAAATGAAAATGTCTTTTGGATAGATAAATTTAATAATTGTTGTGTTTCTAATGGAAAATAAGATGTCTGGTGCTTTGGATAATTAAAGAAATAATTACCTTGCCGAGAGTGGCAGCATAATGTTTAAGGCCTCAAGCGTGAATATGTTAATATGACTTTTTGTATACTTGAAAATAATAAAGAAGGGATGATAATTCTAGAAAAGTGATATTGGGTGCATATAATCGATTTGTTTTGGTTCCATATGGTGTTTAATGAGAAAATATATCCAAATAAGGGATATTTCCATTTTGGGAGAAAATATTCCATGCGTTATGGGTAATCGCTTTAAGGAAATATGATTAATGGTTATTTTGGTAATTGTATGTGTATTTTCTTAAAATGTAAGTAAACAATATTTTTTATCTTTTTTTTTAATGCAAAAATGCATAACAGAGGATAGTGGATAGCTTTGAACCTTCTCTAATCAACCTTAGAAATTATTTTACTAATTTATTCACATGGTGACAGAAAGTAAGAAAAGGGAGGGATAGAAATTCATAGAAGGGGACAATCCGTTGGAACATACCATTAGAACCTTCCTATAAGTTTGGTGGAAACATAGTTTCTCATATGGGATTCACAATCCCGATGAAACCTCTATGTTCAGCTAGGAATAGGCCTCTTTGACTCATAGTCTCCGACCTATAAATATAAGGGTGCTTAGGTAAAGATCACGACACCCCACCAAGCTGAAGATATGGACGCTAGAGGTAGCGACTATGTAAAACCCTATCCATAAGGTCCTCCTGGTGCTAGTGTGAGATGCGTGAAGGAGTTATGGATCAGTGAAACTGCCTAGATAACTCTTCGTGTGTCTGTTGTAGCCCAACGGCGTGTGAAGATCATTTTGGTCTTCTATCCTATCCTTGCCTCACAGGATAGTCCATGGATTGAGATCATCTCCTAGTCGCTAAGGGGCACCCATGATGGTTATGGTGGGGCACAGTTGTTTGAGATAGGGCTAATGTCACCCTGATTGGAGATTTGACCCCTTGCTTGTAGTGGATGGGTACTAGAAGCCAGCAGGCGGCGCTTCTCTATTTTCCCATGGAAACAGAGAATCACATGTTTGCATGTCTGTGGAAGGGCAAGTGCGGCGTCATGACCTGGTCGGTTTCTGACTAAACCGCTGAGGCAAGGCCTTAGGTTCGTGACACAACCAAACCTGAGAAATAAGGGACTGCCGCTTTGGGCAAGTCTCGCAAAGGCAGAAAGTAGAGAGTGTCCTACAGATACATGAAAAGGAAGAAGACGACCAGTCCGGTCTGTTGTGATTTGGTGTTGAATCGAATGGCTAAGGACCTGAGCCGCGCCCAGAGTGCATTGAGTTGTTATAAGCTTTGGCCAATAAGAAGGTGCCAAGTGGCACATAATTAAGGTATATGGTCTATTTTTCTTGCTTCATAGTAAATGCTAGGATGGTCCAAAAATAGAGATACTTTATATCAAAATGATAGAAAAAATGAGAGGAATTTAAAGAAAATATAATATAGATATAATTATCCTGCCTATTCCAAAAGTATATGCAATACATGTTTTAATGTAATTAATAGAAAGGAAAACCTAGATTTTCTTTAACATGATGCTTACTTAAGTAGATTCATTTATGTTGTGATAATACCTAATTTAGACATGTATAATGAGGAAATCCTTGATAATAATGAATAATTGATGATTCTAGATTAATAATCTTATTCATGATGATTTAGAGTTTTGAAACCAATGTGAACATCTTACTATAATCTTAATGCCAATAATGTGATCTAGGTATCCTGAATAGTCTTATATGCTTAAGATGATGATTAGGGTTTAAAGAACATAGCTTGCTATGTTGCTAATAGAACTAATTGAATCTAAGTGTCCATCACAAAAGGATATGTTGGATCTGATAATTATGGTTTAGATCCTAATATGACTTCTTATTAAGATCATGAGTTGCAAGATATATCAAAGTTGCTCTTGATTACATAAAAGGCCTAAATTGAAAATCATGCTTAGTCATGATGGATAATGGGTATCAAACATAGTACAAACGATAACGTAATGCTAATGAAACCTAAACCCTAGGTTAGGACCGAGTAGGATTTAATGTAATTATGACATCATTAGAATTTACATACATGCAGATACAAGATTGATTGCTTGATTTATTACTTGCTTGGGTAATATTCTTAAAGTAGGGATCAATGACCTGCATGGATCATCAATATGGCACGTGGTTATTCTTATGAATACATGTATCATATTCCGAGATTGTCGATGTTTCTTGATGAGATTGAAAGACAAATAAACTGCTTGCTTGTTTACTTACTTCTTGCAAATTATAAAGTTCCTATGAGTATCATGTAAAGTAAATATCTATATTCTAAACCCTGGGTTAGACTAATCTTAAGGGTAATGCACACGAGCCCTGGAGGGATAGTGATTACACCTGAGGTAGTTGACCAGATATGTATTCGAATATGAAAACAAGTTTATGTTCTCATATGTAAGATAAATATGTTTGCTTATATGTTACTTGTGATTATTGTTTGAACCCACGTACTAGTATAGAAGTATACTGACCACGTATTTGTTTGTCGGTGTTTTAGTTTGTAACACTTGGGCCTACTACCCAAGTCTCTAGAAAGGTTTCAAGAATGATGACTGACCCAACAGACCACCACTAGCCTTAACTAAGCACTTCAATATCGCTCACACACAAGCTAGGATCAACTTACCGATTGGTCACCCATCCTAGTACTACTCCAAGCTGAGCATGCTTAGCTATGGAGTTCTTTAGTGATGGGCTCCCAGAAAAGGAGGTGCACCTTGGTGATATGGGTAGTCCAATCATTCCTTTTAAGATCATTTTATCTAAGGCCTCAAATCCTAGGATGTTACAATCTCCCCCACTTAGACTCTTGACGTCCTTATCAAGGCTCAATATACAACCTCATAATCTCTTACCCATTTCAGTACAGACCCAGAATGGCCCATGGAAACCCATCTCCTGATGACATAATACCAGCACACGAGTGGCGACGTCAACCATGGACAACCCTTTCCAACAAGCCTGGACCCCACAGCTCAAGACTAGAATGTCACATGTCGATGTGGGCCCCACCTATTGGAAGGGAGTTAGCTCTGATACCATTTGTAACGCTCGGGCCCACTTCCCTAGGCTCTAGTAGAGTTTCAAGAATGACGACTGGCCCCACTAATCACCACTAGCCTTAACTATGCACTTTGTCCACACTCATGCGCAAGCCGGGGTCAACTTCCCGACTGGTCACCCATCCTAGTACTACTCCAAGTTGAGCATGCTTAAATATGGAGTTCTTTAGTGATGGGTTCCCAGAAAAGGAGGTGCACCTTGGTGATATGGGCAGCCCAATCATTCCCTTTAAGATCATGTTATCCAAGGCCTCAAATCCTCAGACGTTAAATATGAGGAGTGCAATTAGTTCCATTCGTACAAAGCTTCTCAACAAGCCTCGTCCTCAGTTTCTTTGATGGATTCGTTTGCGCAACACCCTGGTGGACCTACTGCATGCATATCTCAATCATGCATTTTCATCTTCTTAGGTCCTTGATTCAGGAGAAACATATCACATTACAGGTAAAACCCATCTTATATCCAATCCATCCACCAAAAAAACACCTATTCCACCTATCACCATTGCTAATGGATCCAAAGTTCCAGTACATGGTACAAGGATTATCAAACCTATACCACAATCAACTTACAGTCAACATTACTTTCTCCTGAGTTTCCTTTCAATTCACTATGTACTAGAAAATAATAAACTCATTCTTTTCAAGTCTCAAATACACTTAACCCTAATGATTGTGTGATACAGGAATGTAGAATGCGATTGGTGGATAATATGAACTTGTAGGTCTCTACTATATTGTTTTGGCATCCAAGGTGAGTGTGACATCTTATCCTCTTCATATCCATAGTTGTCTTGGACACGTCCATGGATACACTTTGGGTTCTCCACCCCAAACTATCTAGTCTTAGCACACTCCAGTGTGAGTCATGTCAGTTAGGAAAGCATCATCAATCCATCTTTGAATCTAGGGAACAGATGACTGCTCAGTCAAGTTTTGATATTATTCATTCTGATGTTTGGGGCCCATGTTGTGTTCCATCAAAATGTGGTCAAAAATATTTTGTGATTTTATTGATGATTTCTCTAGAGTAACTTGGTTGTATTTGATGAATGATCATTTTGAGACTTTTTTCAATAGAAAAGAACTTGTTTGATGAGATTGAAACCCAATTCTCTCAGGGTATTCATTTTTTTTAGATAGAAAATGCTAAAGCATATTTTAGTAATGCTCTTATCTAATTTGTATCTTTCAAAGCAGTCATATAAAAGTCATTATGTCCTCACACACCTCAACAAAATAGGGTAGCTGAGAGGAAAATTTGTCACGTCGTCGAAATTGCCCATACTCTTCTTTTGCATACAAGTGTTTCCAAGAAATTCGGGGGCAATTTTTTCCTCACCACCACATATCTCATTAATCACATGCCATCGTGCACCATCAAAAAATGAATCACCTTTAAAAATTTTGTCCTGGTCAACCAATTTATATTGTTACTCCTATAGTTTTTGATGTGTTTGTTTTGTTCATAGTGTTGAGATGAGTCATGACAAACTTTGTTGAAAGGCTTCAAGTGTGTCCTCCTTGATTATTCTAAGACTCAGAAGGGATATCGATGTTATGGTCCAGTTGATCACTATTTTTTGGTTTCAACTGGTATCCCTTCTTTGAAGACACTCCATACTTTGGAGATCCCCAGTCAGTGAGGGATCTTGAAGAAGCTCTTCAACATCTAGTTGTCATTGAGATCTTATCACATGCACCTCTGGACTAGGGAGGGTCTTATCTGTCTGTGTCAAAAGGAGAGAAGTCTCCCATCACTCGTATTTACACACATCATCTATAGGGCATTTTCAAGATCAGGGATCAAACATTGCAAGTGTTAACTCTCCACAAATTATCACTCAGTCTAGAGCTCCAGGTAATAATAACAGTTCCCTTGATCTACAAATTGCTATTTGTAAATGAAAACATCCATGTACTCTTCATCCCATTTTAAACTTTGTCTCATATGACTATTTCTCTCCCTCATAAAAAGCCTTCTTATCATCCATAACTGATATTTCAATTTTTGGTTCAGTATTTGTTGCCATGAATCACCCAAGATGGCATCATGCTATTGAATATAAGATGAATAATCTTTGTCAGAATCACACATGGAGTCGGGTTCCTACTCCAGTAGACAAGGTTGTTGTTGGGTGTTGATGGGTTTACTCAGTCAAATTTTGACCTACTGGTGTTGTGGATTATTTGAAGGATTGTTTATTAATCAAAGGTTACACTCAAGTATATGGAAATGAATATCTTGAGTCCTTTTCTCCAATTGCTAAAATGTCCTTTGTTCATCTTTTTATTTCTCCAACAGCTCATTTTTTGTCCCTTGCACCAAATTGACATCAATAATTCTTTTCTCCATGCTTACCAGTATGAAGAAATCTATATGGAGCAACCTCCTGGGTTCATTTCTCACGGGGAGTCACATCTAGTTTGTCATCTTCATAATTCTCTATATGGGCTCAAGTAATCTCGAAGAGCTTTGTTCGTGAAATTTAGTCAAGCTCTACTTGAATTCGGTCTTCTACAATCATGTCTTGATCATTTAGTTATCCATCAACAACAACCTTTAGGATGTGTTCTCCTTATTGTCTATTTTTATGATATTTTCACTAGTGGTGGTGATCAGCAGGGTATCCTACAGCTTAAATAGTTTCTTCAAAATAAATTTCAAACTAAAAATTTATGCTACCTTAAATATTTTCTAGGTATTGAGGTTGATGATGGAATAGTCATCTCACAAAGGAAATACACTCTTAATCTCCTGGAAGATACTGGTATGCTTGGAGAAAAGCCTGTAGATACTCTAATGGGTCCCAAAGCAAAGCTGCACAAGAAGGAGGGGAATACAATTGAAGATCAATGAAGATACAGAAGACTGGTTGGAAAATTAAATTACCTTATTGTCGCTCATGTAGATATATCCTTTGCTATTAGTGTGAATATTCAATTCATGGATAAACCCTATAGTAGTCATATAGAGTCTGTCTATAGGATTCATTGCTATCTCAAGAAGAGTCTAGGCAAAGGTATATGGTAAACTAATCATGGACATCTCAAAGTGCAGGGTTTCTCAAATGTTGATCAGGAAGGATGTGTCATAGACTGCAAATCAATTTTCGAATATTGTGTCTTTTTGGGAGGAAATATCATATATTGGAAAAGTAAAAAGCAATTAGTGGTAGCTTAATCTAGCACTAAATCTGAATACAGAACAATGTCTAATGCAACCAGTGATCTCCTATGGACCAAGAATATTCTAGAAGAACTGAGACTCATTGATTATGAAGCAATGGAACTCATGTTTGATAATCAAGGTGATGCCCACATTGCCTCGAACTTGGTTTTTCATGAACCGACCAAACATATTATAGTTGATTGTCATTTCATTTGGAAAAAGGTACATGATCACCAAATTGTACTTATTCCAATTTGTGTAGAAGATCAAGTGGCTGATCGTTTCAAAAAATCCCATAATGGACGTCTAGTAAAATTTATATGTAACAAGCTTGGTTCCTATGACATCTACACACTAGCTTGAGGGGGAGTGTTAGAATAATAAGATTTTGTTATTCTATTTATTCAATATTCTTTATGTCCTTGTATATTCCATGTGTTAATGGGATTAGTCCCACATTATGTAAACGGGTATTGGTCACCACCCATGTCCATAAATATAGGTGTACCATGTAAATACTAAAGGAATCTTATTTCACATTTTACTTTTCTTTTTCACACAAGGAATATAGTATTCCTCACAACAAATACTTTTTTGTCGGATGGAATACAAAAGTAGCATCCTTTGGGATATAAAAAAAATAACATTTATCTTGTTTGGAACCAAGCTTTTCAAAATACTATTTTCTCACATAAACTTCACGTCCCTAAATCTTCATAAAAGACATATCCTGACATTTCCCATGTCATATCTCATACGATGTCATATGAACTGATTTAGATGATACATAGTTTAGTGTAAACTCTATGGTTTCTAAGCATATCCCTAGAAGGAAGTCATAAGATTAGGTAAACTCATCATTAACATTCCATGTCCAATAGCGTTTGATTCCTTCTATTTGATACATCATTATATTTCAGGTTGAGTGCATTGTGAAGAAATACCATAGTCTCATGGAAGGTCCTCAAACTCTATGTATTCTTCACATTCATTGAATCAAAGTACTTTAGTACTAGTAACCATATTAAGCATTTGTACTCAAAGGTATGCATACATCATTATACATGAGTCCCAATATATCACTCTCTCTCCCACTATTTTCAAGGAAAGTTGATATTATCTCTTACCCAATAAACGAGACTCGCATGTCTCTATTGGTTCAAACCAAAAAGAGTCTAGATAACCATCTTTATGAAATCTCGAGATGTGTTTCTCATTTATGTGCTTTAGACAACAATGTCATGTGTATTTTTTGTTTGAGTAATTGAGCCTTTCAGTATTTATGTTATATACTTGTCTTTAGAACTATCAAGTATAGACTATGAGACATTGGGGCATTGCCATAAAGATCTTATCTTTAAAATGGAACATCATCCTTTCATTATATGGAATTTGAAATCACTCTTGTCTAAACAATATATAAAGATGATGTTTAATGGTAGGTACATAATAGCAATTCACTAATTCTATAACAAGCCCATTGGGATGAAATAAATGACATGTTCCAACTATAGTGGCAACAACCATTGCTTGACATAGGTCCACTTCATCTTGTTTACTTCTTCTTAGATCGTGTACATAATAATATATGTGAGATCCTCATCTAGTGTATAATACCTAATATGTTAAAGTGAGCATATTAGTCTCAATTATGTATATACCTGATGTGGATGTCTCCATCCCTAGATTCTTCTTCCTGAGTTCCTCTATGTAAAGAGGGCAACTCCTTCTCCAGTGTCCAAGCTAGTGATAGTGGTGGCAATTCCCTTCCTTAATGATGCCTCCCTATTCTTTAAGGGTTGAAGTTTTGGGTTTATGGCTGGCCTTAGAACTCTTCTTGGCCTTCCCCTTTCCCTTATACTTCCCCTTTCCTCTAATGGTCATCATCATAGATCTAGGATTGTCCTTCATTTGTGTCTTAATAGTACTCGACATACCAAGAAACTCAAACAACGGTTTAGCAATTTTGTTCATGTTGTTATTGATGAAAAATTGGCTATATGATTCTGGAAATGATTGGAGAACTCTGTCTACGGCCAACTCTTGACATAAAATCCCAGTCTTTCTAGGTGTTCCATGTATCCAATCAATTTGAGTACATGGGTCCCTATTGGATCTCCCTCTACTGTATTACACTTATACATCTCCTTTGAGACATCATATCTCTCTTGCCTAGCCTGATCTTTGTACATATTCTTGAAATGTGTCACCATCTGAATAATCCATATTTTCATGATGTCTCTACAACTCATAGTTCATTGAGCATAGGATTAGGAATTTGATATCAATGACATCATCATTATGCTTCTTGTAGGCATACCTTTCAGCGTTAGGCACATTGGGAGGAGGTTCCTCTACATATCATTTTTTCTAGACATAGAACATTCTCTCATGAGTGAGAACAATTCTTAGATTCCTGAACTAGTCAAGGTAGTTGTTCCCATTTAGTTTGTCCTTCTCAAGGACTGATCACAATGAAAAGGAGTTGGTTGTTTCAATTTGTTTGTAGAATAAAATTTGCATTTTTTTAGAACACTTTTGAATTGATTTGAATTATCGGTCCCACTATTTTCTTCAAATTAATGGCCCTTAGCATCAATTAATAAGATTGCATCATAAAATCCTATAGTGAGATAAGATTCAAAATACATTGAGTTATTACCCAACCAATGTCAATGTCCATAACCAATTATTAAGGTAGGAAACATTTGCCAATTGCATCCAATGTAATTCTTGGATAGATGGTATGCACAACTCCTTGTCATTATCCATCTGTATGCTTCTAGGCACATATCCCTATTAAGGTCGTCTAGTAAAGCCTGACCCAAAAGCCAAAACAATAGAAATTCCCCCTACTTTGGTAGACCCACATAACATCCATTACACTTCCAGAAGATAGATGGTGGACCATGTTGACCTAGAGGTTATACATTGTCCATATTTTGATAATGACTTAACCATTCCATTCATATGTATCTAATATGTGTATTCAAGATTGATTTCAGGCTTTAGTTACATAAAAAGGATCAAATTACACAAGCCCTAGCTTGTCCAAGTTCAAGTCAAATGCAATGCAAGTGTTCTCTTAAGGAAATCACTTCAAATGGCCTTATAAGAATTTTGTAATCACTTGTATTGATGATATGACTTGTAAATAAGATGAGAAATATATGTGGGACACTTAATACCAATTTTTAATCACTTTTTAGCCAAATTAGAAAATCAATCACAGGTTGTTGATCGGTCGAGTTCCAATCTCGACCAATCCCATGGATTGATTTTCTGAAGATGGCAATCAGTCGAGTTGTGCATTCACAGACCTAGACCGAACGGACTTCTGACCAATTGCAATTTTGGCTGATCGGTCGAGTTCCCTAGAACAAACTCAATCGATAGTTTAAAAATTGGGTTTGTTTTTTAGTCGATCTGTTGAGTTACGTTTATTGAAACTCGACCAAATGCATTGTACAGAAAATATAGAAAAAATGATTATAACCATTGGTGACTTGTTCGAACAAAAATAGATTTGTTGGCTTGAGCAAAAATGGCTATATTTTGGCCTTAAGTGTTCCCCAACTCAAAGGAGCACCCCCATCTATAAATAGGACCCCTTGGAGTTCATTTCAAGTTTCCTCAATCACTACACTCAAGGTCCTTGCTATAGTTGAGTGTGCTACTACTCCTTGAGCCCTTATCTCTCTCTAATTTACACTTCATTTAGTGATTTGGGAGTGAGTTAGGCTTATTGTAAGAGAGCTCCACCTTTGTGCATGTAAAGCTCTCAATCTTCCACTACTTCCCTATCCCCTTCTTACATGAAAAGTTGAAACAAGCTTCATTGAGTGAAGAAGGAGCTTTAGTTGGTCCTCTTCAAGGTTGTTGAAGAGGTGGTGATCTTCTCCAAGTGAAGGAGAAGGCAAAGGCTAAATATCCAAGAGGAGAAGTAAAGTCCTTCAAGGTGGATGACTTGAGCTTGAGTGGGTAAGACCTTAGTGAAGGATGAAGACTCAAGCTATATGGGTAAGCTCCTTGGTAAGGTGGATATTTCCTTGTAGTTGGATGGGTAAGTCCTTTGGTTGTCTATTTGTTGTAACTCTTATTGGTGATAATATAGAGAAAAAGCACTTGCAAAGTACTATAGGTTGACCTCTCTAGGTAGTGGACTGACTCACTTCTAGTTTGAAGTGTGGAACCACTCTACATCCTTTTGTCAAGTGCCTGCTATCAATCTATCTCATCCTTTCTATGCTTGTTAGACAGGACTTCAAATTGACATCTAACTATTGCTCTAAGATTGTTATAATTTGAAGGTCTAATCTATTTTGTGAGAAATTTTGTATATCTATGCACCCCACCTCTAGAGCCCTTAGATCCAACAGACCATACTTCAACTTATCCTATGCTTGATAGATCAATCTTTTCATGTGTGTTGCTAATGAAAAGCATCTACGACTTTATATTTATTGAGGGATTTTATTTATAAATACATATACATATCCATTCACCACATACTTATAATATGTATCATATGCATACTATATACATAAACAAAACATTTAATTACTAATGTGCGATTGATGACTATGGCCACACTAATGCAATTCTTTGGAACCACAAAGAATTTCTATCCACCTAAGGCAATACATCATATTCATGCAACCTATACATGAAAAACTTTATGTTGGGAATAGGTTGGTTTCCTTTAATTTGTTGCAACATGTACATCATATTCATGCAACCTGTACAAAGAATTTCTATCCACTCGATAGATTAGAACTCCTGATAGTCAGTTGGTTTCCTTCAATTTGTTGATTGGATCCTAGATCAAGCAGTTGGATGGACTCCTCCAAGCGGTCAGTTGGGCCTCCAGTCAATCGGCTGGCTCCTGCTATCATCTGTTTGATGGACTCGACTTCTAGTCATTCGAATCACCTGGTCAGAATGCCATCTTCTTTCCAAATACTAACACCAAATCTAATCCTATATATTACATTGCGAAATGAGTATACCTCAAGTTACATTCAAATGGAGCATAGGGGGTTAAGCATTTATTATATTTGGAGAAGAAAGAGGAAGGCTCGATGTATAAATTGAATTTATAAGACAAGAAATAAATCATCCAAACACACAAGAATACATGGGAAATTGGCCGTAAAAATGCATACATCCACAATCAAAACCATTGTAGGGTGATGTTCATGAGTTGCATGTGTATCACATCATATATAAAGAACATCTACAAGACATTCCCTAGAGTATGTGATCACATTCACACATTAACCAATTAAAAGTTTGCATTGTATGCAACAAAATCAATGATAAAACTAAATCCGACCATATTAGTTTAAATCCTAATACACTATTTATTGGTCATTGTGATACTACTGTACGAAAATATGAAGACATAGATGGATGAAGAAACCAAACTTTTTGTCCAAATTCCCCTGACAAGCAGATTGTTTGAACCTCAATGTATCTAGAAATGATTGTGTAAGTTTTACCTCATCCTAGAGCAAGTCCTATGAAAATCCTTACACGGTGATGTGCTCCCTTCACAAGTAGCACACTAAAAGTAGTTGACAGCCTCCTTCATGTATAAAAACCATGGATGATGATTGATGACATCCTCTGACTGTGGAAACAATGACTTTCACACCTCTACATAGTCCACATGGACCACAAAAACTCCATGTCGCACTTCTAGAGCTTATGTGAAGGATACATCCTTCTATTGCAATGTGCTAGTATTGACTTCCTTTCCTCTTTATATCTATTTTATTTTTTTGTTAAGACTACTCATGCTCTCAAATTACCAAAACAATGATGAAAGTTGTGTTAAGAGCCTTGGCCACCCCCTCCTTATATAGGAGTGGATGGGATAGGGTTTCCAAACCCAGGGAATACAAAAGGCCAGATCTCATGGTCTAACAGCTGATGCGCGCTTCCATTCAATCCATTAGACCACCCAATCAATTGACTGGTGTGTTATCAGTGAGGCATTAACACTGGTTTCAATGTGATGATTATATCATGTTCGTTACACATCATCAATTGCTTGAACCAGTAAAATTGGTCATTTCACATACAATCAGTTGATTTAGACATTCCAATTGGTCAAATGAGTATTTTTACCATCTGTTGGTAACAATGCCTAGTCGGTCAGTTGGACAACCCAATATGTTAACTAGCTAGTTCTACCAACTAGTGTCAAAAGGGGTCCTGTCGATCGACTGAAACACCAGTCAGTCACTTGGGCACTCTAGTCATTCAACTGATAACCAATGTCGTTTAAGTTGATTACCTGAACACTTTTAGTAACTAAGTTATTTCTTATCCGTGAATAAACTCCTATTCTCAGTACATACAATGTGTTTGACCCTATAGATCCCAAATTATGTTGGCAGTGAATATTCATAACCAGAATATGCATCACAAGAAATGAGCGGTATCTATCAACACATCATTTATACCCAAACAATTGGATAGTTGAAAAAAAAACCATCTTACATATATGAATAGTGTTACTATGATTGTATAGTTCCTTTATCTTTGATATCTAGAGTGAACACGAGCCATGGAATTTTCATCATCCTAACATTAAATCTATGCTCCTTGAACTAAAGTAGAATGTATGAGATGCATGTGAGCTCACATATCATATATAGACTCACATGAGTATGTTCATACATTTATCACTCTCTCTTATCAAGTGTTCATGGTATCAACTCTGGTAGGAGAGAAAAATCCCATCTACACCACTCATAGACAATCCCTATATGTCACAATGTACCCAAGCAACACTTTATGGCAACCCTTATTCAAGTTCATGTTGGATGGTGTCAACGTTCAATGAATGACATGTGATGAGTGAATGACTTTAGGTCTAAGAACCATAATCACCAAAATCACTTTAAGAGACGATTCTGACTACCATTCCATAGTTTCAATGTATCACTCTCAAAGTGGGTATGTCTCGTACACTATTCTCTATCAAGTACCTATGTGTTTGACTTGATATCCAATATCATGACTAATGAGTCTCTATCATTAGTCAACACAAATTCTAGTCTTATGTATTATTGTCATCGATTTTTCTCCCACAGTAATATCTGACTAGGGACATAACACGAATGTTTGTACTCTTATCGTACATATCATCTCATTATTCTGGTCCTCCACCTGAAGACATATGTCAGTGAGTAATATCATTCTATAGACATCTATCATGTTTGTGTCATCATTTCAAGACTAAGACAAACATAATGGATGGAATTTTTTTATTATTATCAAATCAAGCATGTGATGCCCCAATACAATCATCATATGTTTCGATATACAGGCATACACACAAACATATTCACCCCCTCTCCTTTGATAACATTGATCCATATTCCTTTTCAAAATAATTGGTTGACTGATCTATCATTAATGTTTTGGCACAAAAATTGGATGGAATATATCTCTTGTGTAGAAAAACTTATGGCTTGAAGTTTCATAAAGTGTGGATGTACCTAGAAGAAGTAATTTAGGCTGTAATATTATCTAATAATGTACCGAATGATGCAAGATGACTAAGTATTTTGATTAATTATCCTAAGTCCTAATATATTGAGTGTCACACACCCTTTGTGTACGACAAGCCACAGATCAGATTCTCTTATGAGCTTTCCAGGCCCTAGGATTGATCTAATGGTAGAAATGACATTTTTATTCCATACAATTACACGATCAGGGATGATGACTCCCATCAATGCCTTGTTTCTCTAATATCATGGGTGGAGGCATAATTTTGAGAGGGTAGTTAACTTAAAATCACCATGTAAGACTATTCTCCCCCATACTTCATCACATCTAGTGGTTTTATAGCGGGAAAGGACTACCCCTTTCCTCATACTCTCAACCATGACAACTAGGTGGTGGCATAGTTAGAGATTGAAGATCAGAGGGTCTTGAGAGGGAATCTACAATTGTTTGTCCTCATTCATGCTGGATTTGATAGTGGTCGAGGTCACTCTTACTTGAGAATAAGACCAAGTTTGGGGGTTTTCTACAAATGTTCCCACCATGAATGGAGGTTGAGAGTGAGGTATTGACGGCCTTGAGATTGTTTTGGCATCCTCACAAGAGTAAAGAGAAGAAGGGTCATATTTCCCTTTTTCCTCAATAGTATCCCAACCTTGTAACGACAAGCTCCCCAAGATGCAAGTTAGACCCACATGGGCGGGATCGATACTACCTTGAAGTGGAGGACCGTGATGGAAAAGCTATTAGAAGAATAATTATAGGGCAAGGAGAAGAATAAAAAGAACAATTACATGTTGGAGATCTTCTACATAATAGTGCTTGTGTGTAGAATAAAAAAGAACCCATCAAGGATCCCATCTAACAACGTCGGGTGTGGACGCAAGAATGTAAGAGAGGATAGAGCCTTGACCCAGGTTAGAGGATCATCCTAGATTCATATTAATGCTAGGATCCAGGTGGCCTAATGATAGTTAACTCCCTGATGGAGTAGTGTGACCCTCTATGAGCCTCAATTTGAAGGGTCCATGGCTCCCAAAAGATTTCCATACAGTAAATCTCCTAGTAAACACCAAAAAACACTACTATCTTTTTCAGTACATAGTAAATGCATCCTATGTAAGGAAGTTACAGTCGAAGTACAAAAACACTCATAAAAAGGAGTAGAACAATATGGAACAATACTTTCAATCCTATAATACTTAAATATCGAGGATATACCAAAAGATATACATGACACATTGCTATATCTATTTGGAAAGCATAGCTCTTGTGAGAGGTCTATTTGTTTGGTAAGCAAATCACCTTATACAATGATCTATGTCTTTGGAAAGTAAATCACCTTGTACATTGATCTATCTATTTGGTAAGTATATCATAAGGTTTGAATATTTATCCCTTTGGTTGCAAATGCATTTCAGGAATAATGGATAATGTGATTAAGATATGTGTTCCCTTTTTTAAATAAAGATGTTTCTTGTTCATAACTATCTTTTGATGTATATTACTATCAAGGAATAATTAGTAAAGAGGTTTACTAATTTACATGATGTGTAGTTAGCACATTTGTGCTAACGTGTACCGATTTTATGATTTTAGGTATGTGACTGAATAATATTGAAAATACTTGATAGTTGGAACTTGTGTGGCAAGAAGATGTGGAAGGTGGATCTATTCTTTAGGAGATCCTGTTATAGAATTCAACAAGTGTATAGTTAAAATTTTATCATTCAATGTGTAACCTCAATTTGTAACAATTCATTTTGTAATTATATGTTGAATGGTGATATTTATGATTGTGGTTCATTCTTGTTCAATGTGTTACTATTTTTTCTTATTAAATCATCTGGTCATATTCTTATTGGCCTAGTGTTTGGAGCCTAAAATTGAGATTCTCACTTAGGTGAGGGTTTTAATTTGGATGTCAAGCATGTGGTCAAGATGTTGGAAATCTAAGGATGTAACATTTGTCAAGAAAGACTTCATGTGAAAGATAGTAGCACTAGGAGACACATTGTGTTAGGGTAGAGGCACATGTGTCAAGCCGTTGAAAAACTTATATAGGCCTCAATGAGGAAGCAAAACAGTGTAGATAACTCAATCTCTTTAAGAAAGTTTGGGTTAAGAATTGATTATTTCCTAACATAAAGAAGAATCAAATGATGTTTTCCTTGTAAGTGTACATATGAGAGACCCCTATAGATTGCATTCAATCTTCCAATATGTAGTGTCTGAGGACATTGGACAATGAAAGTCTTACATGCCATGATGATGATGATGCCAAGAATGTTTTCCTTGTAAGTGTACACATGAGAGACCCCTATAGATTGCATTCAATCTTCCAATATGTAATGTCTGAGGACATTGGATAATGGAAGTCTTACATTCCATGATGAGGATGGTGCCAAGTTATAGGGGTACAAGAGTTGTTGGAAGAAGTGCAGGCAATAATGTGGGAATGAGGAAATGAGTATGCAATTGTGATGGAGCCGAGAGAGGAAAATATGAGCTCATTTAAATTGACTCTTATACTATGAACAAAAGATAAAAACATGTGCCTATTTTGAAAAATGCATTTCTTTTTTATGTCCGTACAGAAAGGGACAAAACCTACATTTAACAATTTGGGAAATAATATTTTGGTTATACAACACAACTAAGAAAATAAGAACAATAGAGAAGCAATGTGAAGCATCATGTCTCATCAAATATGTACAATAATTTTGAAGAAATTGCACATGAAATCACATATTATGTTGTTTAAATAAACTAAATATATTAGAAGTAGAATCAACAAAAGGTTTAAGTTGAATGACATTTGATGCATTATGTTGTTCTTATTAGTTGTTGGCAGAGTGACATTCACCTTAGGAAGGATTTTCAGTTATTGGAAAAGTACCATCAACTTCCTCAACTCATAGGTGATCATTAAGATTCACACCATGCTTCCTTGAAGCAATACCAACCCCTAATGTTGGTGACATAATTGACCCCTAGGTTAATGCTACTTTCTAATTGCTTTTGGATTCTTCCAATAACCCCTAAAATGTAAATGTGGAGGTAGCATCAACCTGGTAGGCCATGTATATCATTTTTATTTAATATTTATTGAATATTTGTTTAGTAATACAGGATTACGTATGTAACATATACTTTTCATACATTGCATAGATCATTCATATTTATTTCATTATCAACTTACAATAACACCAACATCCATACTAATTTTTCTACTAAGGTAAGATTTATAAAGGTGGGAACTAAATTTCAACTCTTCATGGAGCTCTGTGTGATTATAAGAAGCATGGTAAGTAACTCCCAATATTATGATTATATCCATTCTAAAATCCCTAATGTCATATCTCTATAGGTTGTGGAAGATAAACCTTAACCCTCTCTTTCTCTTTGAATTATCTTCTTCTAAACTATGTAGAATTTTATTTGGCTGTCATTGGCAAAAGAGGAAGAAAATGTGATCTTGGAGTTTCTTATTGAGGAGGTTTTCAAACCCATAGCTTATCAACATAAGGTTATTTGTAATATTGAACTTTTATATATCATTATGAACATATGTCAATCCTTTAAAGCTAATTTCTTATTTACTAGATCCAATAGGAGATTTTTTGGGGAAATGTGATTTTGGGAAATGAACTTGACGGTCAAAAAGAAAAATTATTGACATTACACTTCCAACTTTTTTTAGTTGAATTTAAGGCTTTTGTTTAATAAATATCATGGTCAAATTTTAGCAATTTTTTCAATATATTTGAAACCCTTTCTAAGTCAATATGTAATATTAATATCTTAATTTGGCATAAAATTATTCATAAATCAATTTTCTATAATAAGGAGCTAAAAAAGAAATAGTGAACCACATGAAACCATAATTCCACCCTTTCGATAAAAAAGAATGAATCATTTTATAACAGTAATTTTAATATACTCTTCAATGATTGATAGTTAAAATATACCAAACCTCTTAGAGATAAGTTCTTCCAAAATCTCTATAGAGCAAGAAAAATTGTTTCGTATCCATGTGATGAAATTAATAATGATAATTAAGAACAATTCCATATCATTTTGTGAACAATCATGATTAGGCATATAAACTAGATAATATGATGGAATATAGAATAATGTCCAATAGAATCTAGATGATAATGTTAATCTTATATCAGTCCATAGAACTTGATAGTTAATTCTAAGTTGGTAATAATACATGCATGAATAATATAATTGTAATTACGTTAACTAGGTATCTAAGTCCTAATGGAACTAGGATGTGTAGTATATTATCTCAATGCATAACTTGAAATATAAGGATCTATAACACATTTTATAAATCTTAACTGGAATCCAACATCAATAACTAACTTTAAGATATGGTATAGTAAATAATCATGTTTGGTAACTTAATAAAAACATTTATTGGATATAACTTAGGGTTGATGATGAATTTCTAATATGTTAATTTGTATTAGACAATGAGTTTAGCAAGGTATTGAATAACTTCATGGTGTTGGTTATGATTATCACAACAAGGTCAGTGCTTTTATCCCTATTCGTATTCATTTAGTCCACTTAGGAGATGTACATGATGACACCTATTGAGTTGTATCAAATGTGTTTTTGTATTATAATGTTGGCATACAATGTCATTGTTGATCTTCAAAATGTTCATCTGGGTTGATATAATATTTGGTATTGGTATCGTGTTCACGTAAGATTTTGAGAACTAAGTTCATAATAAAAGAATTGCACTACATTCACATTGATTTCACACTTAGATGCGTCAAATAATGGCAACGTTCTAAAAGTACCAGGCGCAATATATTGTGTGGGACCCTAGATCTTTTGGATGTCGAATTGAAAGGGTATCAAAAGTGTACTAGTTTCCCTTTTAGCATGATACAATTCCTATGGGATAAAAGACATGTCAAGCTTGTGTAGCTTGAATTGTAATGATTCATGCATGCTTTCAAAAATATCTTGTTCGTGTCAATCTTATATATAATTTAAAAGGTTATATCTATCAGTTTCCATTGCCATGTGTGTGGTTTGGGATGTGAAAAATCTGGGGACGTCACATTTTCCAGTTGTGGTGTGCAACTGATAATCAAATACGACAACACTAATTATATAATGACTGGTGAAAAAGAAACACACATGGGTTAGAATAGATGTTAAATATGAACATGGGATGCATTAACCTGAAATGGAAATGCATCTGTTACCCTATATGAACAATGGTAGAAGTCCTGTTGCTGAAAAACTTTTGGTCACGTCCCCTTTATATATTTACGATGAATGAGTTTTTAATGAAAATTCATGAAATACCTCGAATCAATATGTACTGTGGTGGCTCTGGCACACTCTTTGCAATAAGCCCAATCTTCCGTCTGTTTCCAGCTTCTGGGAAAGAGAGGAATTTTATATATTGTCGTCTGCGGCCAACCCGGAAAGTATATGATCCACATCCAAAGCCAATTGGTATTGCTTTTGGAAGAACAATTGGCAATGAAAGAATATATGTTGATGAAAACTTTGCAAAAATCACAATTCGCCATCATGCTGTAGACAAGACCTACCAACCAGGCCCTCTAATCCCTGGTCAGGGATTCCTCCCTATAGAGGCTGATATTTTAGACGTGGAAGTTTGGGGATTAGGAGGAAAAGCTGCTAGAGAGCATCAGCTGGCACACAAGAAGAGAGAATCACTTTTCACCGAGCAACGCCGGAAGGTTGATTTGAAAACCTTTGGCAACTGGGAGGATTCACCTGAGAAGCAGATGTTAGACATGGTTTCTGATCCCAATCGAGTACGACGTGAAGACCGTTGACATCCATTATGAGTATTCAATTCATATGTAATTTAATGTAGAGGAGACATACGACTAAAAATGATATATACATAGGGGGATGAGGGTTCGGTGGTGCTAATTTTGTCGGAGAGCCTGACGAGTAGTAATACTACATACGTGAAAGGATTCTGGGTTACAGTGTGTATATCCGCATGTTGGGTTTTATTGTATATACACAACGTGTTTACAGATGTATGCTTCAAGATACAAAAATATGGGCATTTAAAAAAAAAAGGTTGTTAAATCAACAACGAAAACACTAAAATTTCTTTCTGGGGCACAGAGCAGGGTTGGTAAAGATCTCAATCAAACAGTTAAACAAAATGAAGTGATTGTTCTAGTGTCTTGAATTTTATTGGAGTTCGCGTATTTGAACTTATGTTACAAGATGCGTAGACACCGGGTTTTGCATATTTAATCGTCTCCTTATGTATACATAATCATATATTTGTGTGTTGTGTTAGGATAATCAACTTTGCAAATATCAATCGAAATTTAAATCCGTGTATAGGTATGAAGTTTAAAAAAGCACAACAATGGAAATGGGTAGTTACTGAAATTTTCTTATGGGTTTTTTCAGAGGTTGAATTCCACAAATGTTGTGTTGGAAGTTATGGGTAGCCAAATGTAGGAGGTACGAAGGTACAGCTATAGCAGGCGATAAGGTTTGGCAATTGGCATCAAACGGTAACTATCAACTCGTATTCCGGCAGAGTTTTGTTAAAGAAATAAGGAGAACAATCCATAAACATCTAATGCAGTTCGGATCCCAAAACCGGCTTTCGAAAAGCATGGAGTCCTATACTATAAACGGATTGCTTACAAATGGTAGAAATGTGAGGTGACTACTTTGAAATTAGTAACATTATTTGGAACAAACTACTTCCACTAATTTCTACACCTCCTTAGAAAGTCATGCACATCCATTTTTAGCACCGTGCAACACAATTTTTGAGACCATAAATCGGTAAGTGCGCCTACCGCATGTAACTAGTACGCCAACAAATATAATTATGTCAGTCAACGATCTGTTACCCAACTAATTTTATTTATCCCGTCTCCCACAAACAAACATCTCTTTTAATACACAAAATATATTTTTCCCTTTATTTTCCTTCCACTTCTCAGCTGTATATAATACCTCACCGGGCCTTATATATTTTTTATACATTTCACTATTAAGTCCAAAAAGAGAACTTAATTGTGTTCAAGGTCCTACTGAAAACCATCAACAAATAAACCGAGAATAAACTAGAACCGTCCCATTTACATAAAATATGACAATATTTTCCCTCTACTTTGTGACTTCATATAATGTCTGACTCGATCAACTGCATACAATATCTGACTTGACCAAAATCATGTTTCTATACATTAATTTTCTGCTAAGTCAAAAAATTAGTAGTTAAATGTATTCAGTGCTAAGTATATAATGATAATATATCAAAAAATATACAACACAGTGTTGTAAAGTCTTCAAGGCGAGAAATCTACTATTGTGACTGCATGGTTGCATGCATGTAGTTGTTGTAATAAAGATAATAATGTCATTCAATCACTCACCACCCAACCACTTGTGTTAATCTCTTTCTCACATACAAACCAACTAATTTTAAATCTATTTATTTTCATTTTGCCTCAACTTATGGGCAACATAGTCACATTTTGCTGCAATTTTTACATTTTATTGCTAAGTAAAAATTAGTACATTAATGTATTCAGTACAATGTAATGTATATAATAGAAAACTAATGAAAAATATATTGCACATTGGTTACAATCTTGAAAGTAAAAAATCTACTTGTGAGGATACATGGTTGCATGCATTCAACTGTTGCAACAAAGACAAAAATGTTGCTCAAACACTCATCACTCAACCACTTACATTTATCTCCATCCCACATACAAAGCAACTTGTTTAAATTAAAAAATATTTTTTGTTCAGTTTCCTCCACTTCTAGGCGACATAGTCACATTTTGCTGCAAATTTCAATACAATATTGATTCATAGTCGTTGCACTACCAAAAAACCTCCTCAACAAGACTAAATATAAATCGAGATTGTGCTTTAAATCAGGAGAATTTTGTCATAGAAATTTAATAGAAGCCACAATAGCTATTTATTATTTTTCTAAAATTATATTAATACACATAACTCCATGTTATTGCATATAAAATATAAATATTCACATTTTTCATGTAGAACAAAATCAAAACTCATTTACAAATGACCTAGTACCATAATTTGTTCAGTAAATGTATAATTTGTATACGTTACAATGCAAAAATTAGGTGGCTGACCAACAACTAAAAATGAATATAAATGGAAGCACGACGAGTGATCCAGATGGATGACATCATGTGCATGGCGGCGATAGTATATATACTACAGTAGAGGTGGCAACATGGGTGTGGCGGCCCCCATGGGACTCAACTTCGTAGTGTTGTTACTACGTTGATGTTAAGAAGGGGAGGAGGCGACATGGGCATGGTAGTGGCAAGGTGTTGTTGTTGTGTTAAAGGTTGGAACATGGAGGAGGCGGTGTGTCCATGACAACAACATAATGTTGTTACCACGGTGACGGTCGATGACGGAGAAGGCGTGACAGAGGGTCCCGATGACAACCTTAGATTGGCGGCAGGCTGGACGACACTTCAACCTAGGCGTGGTGGCGTCCTGATCATTGCATCTGGCTAGGAGGATGAAAACTAATTGGGCGTGGGGGTAGACTGGACATGACATTAGCTAAGTCACATCAACAAGTGTGGCAATGGGATGGTCATGATGGTGACAAGTTGCATGGGACTACAATGGGTAGGATGGCAACATACTAGAGTGGGAGAGAAATATTAAAACAAGGGAGACAATATGAATAGGGTGGTTTTATAGATACATCTATTCGTTCAGTTCTTCGCAATGTGCTTATCTTGGTCTAGCATTGTGAGAGCGTATCTCTTTGATACCAAACGTGGATAGTTGGATCTAATGTATTTTTTGTATCCTGAGGTTGGAGTGGGAGTGATGTTGTAAGTGGAGAGGTGGATTTACCAAAAGATGACCTCCACCGACCCACATTCAAATCGGTGAATTGTCAACTAGGGCTAGCGGTAATTAGGGCTGGCTTCGCATGTCGTTCCTGGTGGTGACCAAACCCGGTTGTCCCCTTGGGCGATCTGTGATGGTTGCCCCTTCACCATAATGCCCCTCTTAGTGGGGTTTCTACCACTCTCCTTGCTCGGCTCCATCACCTTTTGGCGGTGCAGTTGCTACCCTCAAGGCCCCATCCATTCCAGAAGAGAGAGAAAACAGTTTTACTCATAATTTTCAATTCTGAATGATTTTTTTTTTAAATAAAAAACATCAAATTCCTTATGAAAAATATTTTCTATCAAGACCAATGTTGACATACTTTGAAAAAAATAATATTACAAGTATATTAAAAGAGGTGAAAAGTATACAAAAGTATATTATCTTTTGCGGTACTGTACTCAGATTGACCATTCAGGTACATTACTTATTGTCTCTTTATTTCTTCATATTCAATATTATATCATAAATCTATAAGTATTGTACATTTTTTATTTATATTAATTTTTACATACATTCAAAATATGGCATTTGACAAAAATCATATATACAAGGATACAGGTACATTCTACAAGTAGTACAGTACTTACAGTCTAATTTTGTAATATAAAATAAACTACTAGAAGTACAATACTAACAACCACATTCTATTTTTTTTAAATATTCACATTCGTAATATGTACAGGCATACAATATCAATTGCCTCTTTGTTTTTCACACTCAATATTTTGTCACAAATCAGTAAGTATTATACATTTTTTACATTTATATTAATTTTTGCATACATTTAGAATGTAGCTTTGAAAAAAATCATATACAAGAATACCTGCACATTCTACAAGAAGTACAATACTAACAATCAAATTTTATAATACAACATACACTACAAGAAGTACAGTGCTAACAATCACATTCTATTTTTTTAAAGTATTTACATTCATAATATGTACAAACGTACGGTAATAATTGTGCCCTTATTTTTTACACTCAATATTTTGTCACAAATCCATAAATATTGTACATTTTAACATTTATATTAATTTTTACATACATTCAGAATGTAGTGTTTGACAAAAACTGTATACAAGGATACACACACATTCTAAAAGAAGTACAATACTAACAACCACATTTTGTAATACAAAGTATAGTACTAGACGTACAGTACTAGAGGTAACGTATACGAGACATAACAATAATACATGATTTGATGATCTAGTTAGTACAGTACCAGACATGTCATGTATAAAAGATTGTCAATACACCACATACCATACCTATATAAACTAATTCACATTTCACTAAAAACATACACATTTTACTAAAGTATAATACTTTCAACTATTGTTTAAGAAAATCTAATCCTTGATCCCCTTCATTCAAAAGTATAGTACTAATCTCATTGCTATGTAATGTAATCATGAGTACTGTACGTCTATACCCAGAACATGTGTATCGTATCCTAAAATATGGATACTATATTTCTCACGTATTATCATTATTTCAAAGTATGTCAACACTAATCTTATTGGAAAGTATTTTTTACAAATATTTTAATACAATTTATTTCATCAAAAAATATACTCTGCATTGAATTTATGGACAAAAATATTTTCTCTCTCTTCTACTTCCCTCATCCTTTATTACTTTAATAAAAAAATATTTTACTAAAGTGACAATCATTTTCTCTCTCTTTTATTTTTTTTACCTTTAATGGTGTTGGTTGTACTAGACAAATTGTACACTACTAGTGTTGTACCCAGAATATGGACTATTGTACCAAAAACACGTATTATATTTTCTCGTATTATCATTTTTTTCAAAGTATGTCAACATTAGTCTTGTTGGAAAGTATTTTTTTATTATGAATCTAGTGTTTTTTGTTTTAATGAAAAAATCATTGTGGTTTGAAAGTTATGAGCAATATAACTTTTTCCTTTCTTCCTACTTCCCTCCATTTAAAAATAAATAAAACTATTCTACATTGCGCTTTGCACCAACACAGTCGGGTGTGTGCCCGGGTGGGTGGCCGGTTACATCTAGATTATTCTTCCAGAAAGTCATGGCTTCCAAATCTAGTCAAGGCTAGCTAGGAGCCATAAATGCGGTCAAAAGGAACATATCTTCAATTTGAGTATGATTGTGACTGGGAGGTGGTCTCAGGTGGGATAGGCTTGTTCATAAAGTTTTTGAGGAGAGTAGGAGAGAGTCTATGGACACGAGGTGAAGGAGAGTAGACCCAAGCCAAGTTTTAGTCATTGGCACACAACCACTAACCGCAAGGGGAAGTTGGTGTCGTAGATGGTAGGTTTCGCCTCATCTCCATGCTTTAACGAGACCGGACGACCCTCAGACAAAGGGGGCTCGGTGGCATCTTCATGGTTTTGAAGCAAATGCTTGAGGTGCATAGAGAAGGTCACTATCAACGTCAGTGTCGGAAGATGAAGGGGGCTTGGTGGCATCTTCATCGTCGGACCCTTGCTCTGTGCGACTTGGTCACCACATTTTCAGGGTGACAGTCAAACGGTCCAAGACAGACTATCAAATCTGGTCAAAAAAAGCATCAACCTTGCTCATTACTGACGACTAGGCACAGATGATCTCCAATCTTGATCTCAGGTGGGAATGGACCATCTACCTCAAACCGATCGACCACAGAACCTTCTCGGCATGGGTCTTTGACTTCAACAATGACACACCTCAGCAACTACTTCCTCTCTTCTCTAAACTGAAGACAAGTTCGATATCACCATCTTCAAACTCAGCGGATCAACTCTTCGTCAGAGATATTCATCAACCTCCGATCGGTACAAAACACTGGCCGATCTCAATCTCATCTAGTGTGGAAGATGAAGAAATAGAATACACGGCAACATTGAATTTCATTCCAGACACTATCGCGGCTAGGCATACACTCTCTACTCTGACCCCCCTCCTCTTCTTTCAAACAGACCCAAGAGCCCCCCAAATGAAGAAATCATACCTAGAAACAAAAATAAACTAAATCTCTCCTTCCCTTGGTCAGGGAAGACCTCTTCGATTTCCCTTATTCAGGAGTGCTTAGAAATTTTTTACCCCTCACGGACATGGAAGAAAGCTCCCCCTCGACGACCTTTTTGAGCACTTCTCTGCAACATCTATAAAAATAGAAACCACTCAGCACTCTGGTGCCCAAATTGCTTAACCTACTTTAGGTGCCTACAAAAAGGGCACATAAAAAAGCACTGCCCAACCAACACCACATCTGCCATTTACACACCTTTCCATATAAAGGGACGACACTTCCCTAGAACAAAATTTTCTTCCCACACTGCTTTTCAAACTATACACCACTTACTTAGAAAGGATCAATCAAATCACTGAAATAAAACAAATTATTTCTCCCTCTTTTCCTACAACCCTTTTGCATGCTTAGTAGAACCTCCACTCCCGCCTCAACATGAAAACGTCCCACATAACCCACACATGCATAAATACCATACCACTCTTACAAGTTCAAAACCCACAGCTCTATACAACCATCTCCCTCCTAAAGATCGATCAAACCCCTCTGCACATCAACCTCCTAAGAACATCTCATCCTCTCTGAAACCAAAACCTAACCACCAAAAACCCTTCTCCCCAATGGAAGCTCATGCTCACCTGGAATATGCCATAGCCCTTGATCTTCCAGCCAACTCCATGAGACTCCTCAAAGTTTTTACTCTAAGAAGAATCTTGGTGACCGTAGACAACAACATAGACAACAACCAGGTTAACATTCTGGACATCACCAGAGCCATTGCCTTGCTTATCCCAGGACACATTGTCCCCAAACCAAAGATCTTCTCACCTACCCAATTGATTTACTCGGTCCCTGAAGGAACGAAGATAAATCACCTCTTCAACCAAGTCTTTACCATCCCTTGCGGCTCTAGCTTCATCCAAGATAAACTCTCAAAATGGTCAACTGAGCTTGGGGCTTTTGAAGCTCCTGCAAGTGGTTCAGACTGGGTAGCTATCTCCAACCTCCCACCTTACCTTTGGGAAGTTGAGATCTTCAGAGGAATATCCCACTCCATAGGATCCACTCTATAATACATCAACCCTGAAACCCTCTATCCCACACAATACATCAAAGCTTACTGCCTCTTTGTGGTCAAACAAGCTATCTCTCTGTCAACTGCCATCAACATCAGGCTGGGAGAATCCATTTACAATATCAAGCTCACTAATGAGTACTCATCTGAGGCAAAGATAGCTTTCTCAGACCTCTCAACCCACCCACCTTCTTGGTTCTTCCCTTTTAAAGGTCAGAAACCACAGAACCCCATCAGAAAAGCTGGCAAAAGACAACTTGTCTGGGAGAGGAAAAACACCTCGACTACATCATCAGGAAACTCAAACAAATCCCAAAAACAAAAAAGACCTAGATCCCCTTCCCCTTCAAAAAATCGACCAACTTCCTCCTTTATTAGAACTGACTACTCTTTCCCCTCCACCACCAAGGAAAACAACAACACCATCAACATCAGCCCTAGCACCATGCATAAACTAAAATAAGTCATTATTGATGAAATTAGATCCTCACAGAGTCCTCATCAGAAAAGCAAAGAACAAGGAGAAGGTGTCAACAAGCCAACTCAAGCCTTATTGCCCAGTCCAGAAGGCATCAAGATAAAACACATCATCAACTACTAGGACATAGGTATTTCAACTCAATCCTTTCTTTCAGCCCACTCAGATTTAATTAGTTAATATAACTTCTCCTATGATAGATACTTCAAATTATGATCTTGACAATATTGAAGACATTACATCCTGGTCAAATATAAATAGCTTCAAAAAATTTGCAAACAAAATAGGTATAAACTTTGAAGAGGAAAATAATGCACATAAAGTCTTACACAATATAGAACACTATATGGGGTGGGCAAACCGCAGGGAAGTAGAAGACACCAACAACTTCTTTGACAAGATGAAAATCCAGTAAACACTTAATACAAGCTTGTATATCCACAAATCGCTTTTCAACCATAATAAATGGAGTACCTTTTGGCTACTTCAAAAACTCAAATGGCCTTATACAAGGGGATCCTCTATCCCCTTACCTTTTTATCATTGTCACTTCTATCCTGAGTAGAATGATACACCTAGGAGTAGATGGAGGTCTGATTAGCTCTCCCCCAGAGTGACATGAGAACATAATACAATTTGCAGATGACACTATCATCCTTATCTCCCCTGGAGACAAATCCATCATCAACACAATCAGAATTATAGGAATCTTCTCATACATATTGGGCCTCAAGATAAACCTGCACAAATCTTCAATTTTTGGGGTCCACATCGAACAATCTTTGATGACTAGATTCAAAGACTTATTGAGATGCAAAATAGAAAACTTCCCTATTACCTACCTCGGCCTTCCTATCACTGCACTCAAAATCTCCCACTACACTTGGACCCCGATCATAGAGAAGATAAACAAAAAATTATCATCTTAGACAAATAATTTCCTTAATTTAGCCGACCGTCTATGCCTTCTCAACAGTGCCATCACACCAATAACCACCCATTACTTGAGTTGCATTCCACTTCCCTCCAAGACCAGAAAGACCATTGATAAAATTTGAAGAAATTTCCTTTGGAACAATCACCACAAATCACCCAACATAAGCAAACACTTTCACCTGGTCAACTGGAATACCATCACTACCCCCATTAATCAAGGGGGATGGGGAATTATCAACCTAGAAACTCATGCTTTCTGTTTGATCACAAAAATAATTAACTGCCTGGCCAATAACAGCAACAAAATCTGGGTAAACATGCTGACAAATAAATATTACCAAAAGCTCCCCCTGGCACAAAACACACAACACGATCACCTCCCCTCTTTGGAAATACATAAACAAACACATTCCCCACATTAAACAAATCATCAACACCCCCCTCACACAAACTCATATCCTTCTAGGAAGACCCGTGGTATAAGCACCAAACTATCCTCAACATGCATACTTCTTGGACTATACCAAATAAACTAAAAAATATAAATACTACCAAAGCTCTTGGCCTCCTTACAAGTAGGAGATCTAACTCATTAAAGAGGTACTTGCTTCTACACCTTAATCAAGAGAACATTAGGAACCTGACACTAGAACTAGAAAACAACTCCTCAAATCAGATTTGTTGGAGATGGGGAGAACTCTATACTGTCAAGCTTGCCTACAACTACCTGACATTTAGAGGTATTTCTCCACCCTTCTCCTTTATCTGGAAATAAAAGTGGACACAAAAACTCATGACCTTCTTCTGGCTTCTGCTTAACAACAAACTGCCAACTGACAAAAACCTTTCAAAAAGGGGTTTCTATGGTCCTTCAAGATGCTCTCTATGCCTTAGTAACTTTGACTCTATGGATCACGGACCGTCCTAAATCGCACATCCCAAAATTGGAGGCGGATTTGAGGTAGTCGAGCTTTTACATTTATAACCTGAATCCTTCTAGGCCCCCGCAACTTTGTTTATGGGGTCGAAGTAGATATACAAGGTCGAACACAGGGACAAGGGTGGTAGTGTTGAGAACTATCTCCAACTACACACTACACTCCAGCAAGGATAAGAGATAATAAAATTCCCAAAAGGGAACAACAGAACAAAATCGATAAAACAAAATAAAACCCTATCTCCAACTGGAGTTACAAGGAAGACTTAGGTTTTAAGCAATTATCAGTTTTTAGGGGTTTTCATGCAACAGAAATAGAGAGATAATACTGAAGCTAAAGCAAGGTACCAAGGAGAAAACTTCAGTAAAACAAGCGGCAGCAGGAACATCTTGTACCCCTCCTCTCAGAGCGGGTACCTCTAATCAAGCATCAACACCACTCTCGAGGTTGCTGGACTTAGGTTAGAGTGGAAAGGTTACTACAACAACTCCAATTCTGGGCACTCTCGTACTCCAGAATCGGACCAAACACTAGAGCCACAACACCTCTCTCGGGGCTGTTGTAACGGAAAAACACGATCCGGTAGCTAATCGAAACGTGATCTAAGCATGCAAGATAGAGTTCAGATATTAAACATAGAATCATCCAATAAAGGTACCGAACATAGAGTAGCAGATAATTAAACTCTTCTATTTCCACAGACAAATAAAAGGTCTTGATTACATTGCGTAAAGTAAACAAATAAATGACATAAATAAAGGATAAATGTCGCCCTCTTGATATAGAAGGTCGACAGGCTACAACTGACCCTCCGGCCTAATACTGGGCAGGACCCTAGCCCGATATAGCCGTTTCGGGCAGTACACCCTCTCAGGCGGCACGCGGTGACAAGCCAGTTGTATCGTGCGAGAACCCTGGCCCGATACGGTCATGTCGGGTGGCACCCTCTCGGGTGACACGCCACGGCGGGTGACTCATATCGGGGTTAGTATCGTGCCAGGTTAAAGTGAGGTGCGTCCAGTATCGGTCACTTGTATCCAGAATCTACGTCATGTCGGCCGATATTGGCCTGCAGTGGTGCTCGGGACGACACTAAGTGAACCATTCCCTCCCTCTCGGGATGGGGAAATGCTCACCTAGTGTCGCCCGTCACAACCACAGAGGCATGATACTCTTTCTCTTGCAGCTTTCCTTGGGAAGATTCGTGCAGGGTTTTGACCTGTCTTTTCGGATTCCTGTAGCTTCTATTTATAGGCAGCGGTTGGGGAAGTTATGGTACACAGGGCGCCACGCGTCCTCCTTGTCTTTGTTGGCTAAATGGACATCTATAAAATCCCTTTGTTTTGATTATGACAAACATTTCATTCTTATTTATCTGACGAGCTACTTGAGTGTGCAGGATGACACAACTATAAGGGAAATCCAACATGAAGTATTTATATTTTCATGCAAATGTAATCATTGTAAAAACTTGTACAGAATTATAATGTACAAGTACTTAGAATCACATGTAAATCAAGCATTGGATTTTCCCTAGCTAAACACCTTAGTCATCCATTCAATAGGACCACCTATGCACACATACGTATAACTAGTGCCTAACTTGAAACCTTAAAACAGGATCTCTCTCGGTCGACCAACTCCTCAACCGAGACACTTTCGGTCGACCACACTCTCGATCGAGAAAGATCCAAGTAGCCGTTAGACATATCTGCATATAACTTGAGAAAAGAGAAGCCTGTCGGTCGACAAGTTCTCGACCGAGAGGTGTCTCGGTCGACCTTCACTCGACCGAGACGATCTCTGCAATTAGCCGTTAGACTAAACTGACAAGTTAGTTGGCAGTTGGAAATAGACGTTGCATTCAGAGAGCCTGTCGGTCGACGACACTTCGACCGAGTGGGTGTCTCGGTCGACCGTTTCTCGACCGAGACGATCTCTGACAGAATCTGCAGAGTAAAGCAATTAGCCGTTGTTAAAGTAACAACTTTGTACCTAACGGCTAGTTAAGCACTTAGAACCCCCTAGAAGTTGTCTAGAACGTCCTTAAGCATACTTAGGCCATTCCTATAAATAGGACAAGCCATAGGACACTAGAACACACTTCTTACACTTGCTATACTTGAGAAAATACTTGAGCCCTCTTGTACAATCTGTGTGAACTGAGCTTTGTGATCAATTGGCCATTTTCCCTTTAGCTCAAGCTCGTCCTATAGGCTAGATTTTCCTAACCCTAGCAATCACAAGTCCATCATATTGGCTAGGAAAATCCAAACGCTTGATCTAGGGAAATCAAGCCTTGAGCTACAAGGATAAGTTGTATTTTCTTTTATTCCTTTCTTGTTCCTTGTATTACTTGTACTCTCCTTGCTACTCCAGGTAGGAGGCTGCGGATTGGAGAGGGTGAAGCTCTTCATGGTGAAGAGGAAGACTTTGGACTACTTCAGAAGGCTGTCTTGACGGGAAGCTACTTCGAGAGGAAGGCTACTTCAAGGGGGAGCTTGAAGTTACTTCAAGGAAGGCTGCTTCGAGGTTGGCAAGACTACTTCAAGGTGAAGGCTGTCCAAAGGGTGTTTAGAAAGTATTGTAAATTTTATGTAACATCCTTGAGAGGTAATAAAATTTAGTACTTTCAAAATCCCGGTTGGGTAAGCAACCGGGTAGTGGACTGACTCCTTAGTATTTGCTAAGGTGGAACCACTCTAAACACCTGTGTTCCTCTTCTTAATCTTTAGTTTGGTTGTTTGAGTTTAAATTATTTTAAAATCTCTATAAAACTCTATTCACCCCCCCTCTAGAGGTTTTCAATTGGTATCAGAGCAGGCTTCAAGGAGCCCTAACAAAGTCTTGAAGAAAAGATGGGGGATGGAGTGCTCAACAACCTCAACATTGAAGGAACGCTCGTTGCTAGACCTCCGGCGTTCGACGGGACAAACTATCAATACTGGAAGAGAAGGATGCAATTCTACTTCCAAGGAATCAACTGGGATCTTTGGAGAATGGTATCTACACCATACACACTCCCACAAGACGATTTCGCATTATGGGATGCTAATACGGTAAAAATGGCCCAAATAAATGCAAAGGCAGTAAGCATTTTATATTGTTCCATTTCAGTAAGTGAATTTAATAGAGTATCAAACTGTGATACCGCATATGAGATTTGGCATAGATTATCTATAACATATGAGGGTACCGTTCAAGTTAAAAACTCTAAAGTTAGTTTGCTTAAAACCAAGTTTGAACATTTTCGTATGGATCCAAACGAAACTATTAGTGAAATGTATTCAAAATTTTCTACTATTGTTAATGGTTTAAGTGCTTTAGGGAAACCTGTTCTTAAGGAGG
Organism: Alisma plantago-aquatica; assembly: GCA_963693085.1. Classification (NCBI taxonomy): domain Eukaryota; kingdom Viridiplantae; phylum Streptophyta; class Magnoliopsida; order Alismatales; family Alismataceae; genus Alisma; species Alisma plantago-aquatica. Next base: position 292,235,278 of record OY856413.1, on the reverse strand, counting down.
ATCAGGTATCAAAAATACTTCGATCTCTTCCTTCAAAGTACAAACCAAAGGTGACAGCTATTGCAGAAGCAAACGACCTCACTCGCCTCAAAATGGAGCAGCTCATCGGAAACCTAGAAGCTCATGAGGCAGACCTAGAAGAGGAAGAGAGAAGAGAACATGAGCATCAACGGGGGCCAAAGAAAGACGTGGCTCTCAAAGCATCAAAAGCTCCCTCACATGAGAGTGAGGAATCCAGTGAAGAAGAAGGAGAAGAAGCATTGATAGTCAACGGTAAGAAATACAGAAGGTTTAAATCTAATAAAATTTCTAGTTCTTCTTCCACTCCCAGGTGCTTCGAATGTGGAAAGAAAGGACACTTCAAAAATGAATGTCCCAAAGCAAAGAAGGGAAAGAAAAGCTCACATAAGAAGAAAGAAAAAGCTTATAAAGCGGCATGGGATGAAACCAGTGAAAGTGAAAGTGGAGATGAAAATGTGGAATGTCTAATGGCAAGAGAAGACAATGAAGACTCTCAAGAGGTAAGCCTTATTGATCTTCCTAAAGAAGAATTAGTTGCTAGCTTACAAGAAACTCATGATAAGTATGTTGATGCCAAGAAGAAACTAAAGAAGACTATGAAATCAAATAATGAGCTCATTGCCAAAATAGATGAACTCTCTTTTGAAAAGAATAACATTGATCTTGAAAATGTATCTTTAAAAACATCTTTAGATGATTGCACTAGAAAGCTACTTACTTTGGAAACCAATCTTAATCTTCTATCAAAAGAAAAGACTGATTTGTTAGCCAAACTACAAGCTTTTCAAACTCAACCTATCTTGTGCAATCATTCAGACTATGACAATATTGTAAAAGAAAAGGATTCATTGTTTTCTCATTTAGACCAGGCAAGAAAAGATATACATAAGAAGATGAATGACATTGCTCAATTGCAAAGAGAACTTTATGAGTTAAGAAGAAAAGATATTCTTGATAACATATTGAGAAGTGGTACTACCTTCAATGGAAGAAAAGGTTTGGGATATGTTCCAAAGAAAAACCAAACCAAAAAGATCCAAACTATGTTTGTACCCAAAAACACAATGGCTAGAAAGAGAAATGAAGTTGATTCTATTACTTGTCATTTCTGTTTACGTCTTGGACATTACTGTTTTTCATGCCCCTACAAGACTAAGAAGTCCAACTTAGTTTGGACCCCAAGACCCCAAACTTAGAAGAATGGAATGTAGTTGAGATATGACAAAATACTTAATTTTTGCAATTTATATTGTCCTATCTCAACAAACAATGCTATGCTTATTAGTATTATTTTTTCTGCATTGCTGTACTAAAACAGAAACTTCGTCGGTCGAAGTACTGTCGACCGAGCTCTGGGTCGGTCGAAGTATTGTCGACCGACTGGATGTCTTTAACAAATCGAAAATCTTCCAGTACTTATTTCGGTCGAAAATTGGTCAACCGAGAAATTCTCTGTGTCTTTTGATTATAATACAGTAACCTGCTCGATCGACAAATTGTCGACCGAGAATGATATCGGTCGAACAATTGTCGACCGACTGGTTTTCTGTATCAGAACTTTTATACACATCAGCAAATTAAAAAGTTTCTAACCTTATCGGACCATCACATGGGTACCAAAATCTACATTCTAATGCAGGAATGGGTCGTTGACAGTGGCTGCTCCAAACATATGACCGGAAACAAGGATGCATTTTCAACTTTTGAAGAAAAGAAAAGTGGAACGGTCACTTTTGGAGACAATGGTAAGGGCAAAATCGTTGGAATAGGTAATGTTGGAACAAATCTTGAAATCAAAAATGTTCTACTAGTTGATGGATTGCACCATAACTTAATAAGTGTAAGTCAACTATGTGATAGTGGTTATGATGTGTTATTTAACAAAACCTGCTGCAAGTTATTGATAGAAAATACTACAACTGTTGTTTGTGAAGGAAATAGAGTTGGAAATCTTTATATCCTTAAACCAAACTCTATGAAATCAGTAGTAGGTAAATGCTTACTTGCAAATGAAAACACCTTACAACTATGGCATAAAAAGCTTGGTCATGCTAGTTCACATGCTATTAAAAAGTTAGTAAAATATGATCTTGTTCGTGGATTACCTGCTTTGTCTTTTGATCAAGTTGCAAATTGTGAACCTTGTACAATGGGAAAGCAAACCAAAACATCTTTTAAATCAAAACATGTACTTAGCACCAGTAGATCCTTAGAATTAATTCATATGGATTTATTTGGACCAATGAGAACACAATCTATTGGTGGTAAACGATACTGTTTTGTTATTGTTGATGATTATAGTAGATTTACATGGGTACATTTTATTGCAACTAAAGATGATACTATTCATGTCTTTATGCAATTTTGTTCTAAGATTGAAAATCTTTTACAACATAAAATATGTACCATTAGAAGTGATCACGGTGGCGAATTTGAAAATCATACATTTGAAACTTTTTGTACATCTCAGGGGTATACTCACAATTTCTCTGCTCCACGTACCCCACAACAAAATGGTATTGTAGAACGGAAAAATTGATCTCTACAAGAAATGGCTAGGACCATGATGCTTGAACACAACACACCTAAAACCTTTTGGGCTGAAGCTGTAAACACTGCTTGTTATGTGCTAAATAGAGTCACGGTTCACTCTCATTTGAAGAAAACTCCATATGAAATAATACACTCTAAGAAACCTAGAGTTGACTACTTCCATACTTTTGGCTCTACATGTTACATTTTAAACACCAAGGATGATAGAGACAAGTTTGATTCTAAATCACACAAAGCATTCTTCTTGGGATACTCTACTTCTAGCAAAGCGTTTAGGGTATATAACACTATGTCTAGAAAAGTTGAGGAATCCATTCATGTTTCTTTTCATGAGGAATCAAAATCCACACATTTAGATATCATTGATCTCACTAATCAGTTTGAAACTATAACCATTCCCAATGATAATGAGAAAACTCCCACATCCGATCCTCCAGTTGAAACACAACCTACACCTAGGCTGATCAAGGATCATCCCCAAGAGCTAATTATTGGAGATCCAAATGATAAAGTCAAAACTAGGTCCTCTTTCCAAGATGTTGCAAACATGGCTTTTGTCTCTATCATTGAACCTAAGAAAATATCCGAAGCTCTTAAGGATGATTGCTGGATAATAGCCATGCAAGAAGAATTAAATCAATTCACTAAAAACGATGTATGGGATTTAGTTCCTAAACCACAAGATAAAACTATCATAGGAACTAAATGGGTTTTTAGGAACAAGCTTAATGAGGCAGGAGAAGTCATAAGGAATAAAGCACGGTTAGTTGCACAAGGATATAATCAACAAGAAGGAATATATTTTGATGAAACATATGCACCCGTAGCTAGACTTGAAGCTATTAGGATGTTACTAGCTATTGCTGCCCATAAAAACATTCAGCTATATCAAATGGATGTCAAAAGTGCATTTCTAAATGGCATCATACAAGAAGAAGTTTATGTTGCTCAACCACCTGGCTTCGAAATACCAGAAAAGGACGATCATGTTTATAAACTTAAAAAGGCACTTTATGGTCTAAAACAAGCACCTAGGACTTGGTATGAACGGCTCAAGACATATCTTTTTGATAATGGTTTCTCTATTGGAAATTCAGATTCTACTTTATTTTTCAAAACATATGCATCTGATTTCTTAGTTGTGCAAATATATGTTGATGACATTATTTTTGGTGCCTCAAATGAATCATTATGCACACAATTCAGTGACATTATGCAAAAAGAATTTGAAATGAGCCTTATGGGTGAACTAACATTCTTTCTTGGTTTTCAAATTAAGCAAACACCTGCCGGAATTTTTATAAGCCAAGAAAAATACACTAAAGAACTGTTAAAACGCTTTGGGATGGATCAATGCAAACATGCTACTACTCCTATGGCTACTTCTATTAAAATTGATGAAAATGGGGAACCTATTGATGATTCCTTATATAGAGCCATGATTGGTAGTTTGTTATATTTAACCGCTTCTCGACCGGACATTATGTTTTCCGTTGGTCTTTGTGCTCGATTTCAATCCCAGCCTATGCAATCTCATTTTCTTGCGGTTAAACGAATTCTTCGATATCTAGCCGGCACTACTTGTTTTGGTTTATGGTATCCAAAAGGACAATCCTTGGATTTTAAAGCATATACTGATGCGGATTATGCCGGTTGTCGACTTGATCGCAAAAGTACTAGTGGTGGATGTTTCTTATTAGGTAGAGCCTTAGTATCTTGGTTTAGCAAGAAACAAAACACGGTTGCCCTATCTACAACCGAAGCTGAATATATGGCAGCTGGGTCTTGTTGTGCTCAAGTGCTTTATATGCAACAGGTTTTAAGCGATTATGGTTTTTATCTTTCATCTACACCTATTTTGTGTGACAACACAAGCGCCATAAACTTAGCACACAATCCTATTCTACACAGCCGGGCCAAACATATTGAAATCCATCATCACTTCTTAAGGGATCACATCTCAAAGAATCATGTTTCCCTTCATCATGTTGATACGGAAAATCAATTGGCTGATATTTTTACAAAACCGCTTCCATTAGATCAATTTAACAACATTAGGAAGCAACTACTTATTACTCCGCTGGAGGATGTTTTCTTTGATATCTGTGGTTCTTAAAACGAATACTTATGCTTTTATGTTTAGTATCAAAATTGATATGCACGTTTAAATTGGAAATCTGCAAATTGTTGCCTCTTGGCTAAAACAAAACTTAGTCAAGGGGCGCTACGGTCGTAGTCAAGGGCGACCTAAAACAAGCTTTGCCAAATATGCCTCTTTGGACATCATTTTCGTAAACTTCCTTGCTTCACATTTTGGCTATTCAATGGACATCTTTTTCGTTCGTTTTTTGATGGGATATCTAATTAAGGGGGAGTTTTTAATAAAACGGTTATCTTTTTGAGATGACAAAGGGGGAGAGATATATAAAAATATAACTTAATATTTATGACAAACTCAATCAATGAGTTTCATAAATATACTCTTGGCTTTACATTGAAAGTTGCTATAGTCCCAAATGAACTGGATTTCATGTTCCATAATTCATTGGGGATACTAAGCACACATTTTATAAATAAGAGGAAAAGTTCCAAATGGCAATCTAAAGGTATGGCATTTATATGTTTTATATTTCCTCTATTCATATTTTGGAAATGTTTGTCATCTTCAAAAAGGGGGAGATTGTTGGCTAAATGGACATCTATAAAATCCCTTTGTTTTGATTATGACAAACATTTCATTCTTATTTATCTGACGAGCTACTTGAGTGTGCAGGATGACACAACTATAAGGGAAATCCAACATGAAGTATTTATATTTTCATGCAAATGTAATCATTGTAAAAACTTGTACAGAATTATAATGTACAAGTACTTAGAATCGCATGTAAATCAAGCATTGGATTTTCCCTAGCTAAACACCTTAGTCATCCATTCAATAGGACCACCTATGCACACATACGTATAACTAGTGCCTAACTTGAAACCTTAAAACAGGATCTCTCTCGGTCGACCAACTCCTCGACCGAGACACTTTCGGTCGACCACACTCTCGATCGAGAAAGATCCAAGTAGCCGTTAGACATATCTGCATATAACTTGAGAAAAGAGAAGCCTGTCGGTCGACAAGTTCTCGACCGAGAGGTGTCTCGGTCGACCTTCACTCGACCGAGACGATCTCTGCAATTAGCCGTTAGACTAAACTGACAAGTTAGTTGGCAGTTGGAAATAGACGTTGCATTCAGAGAGCCTGTCGGTCGACGACACTTCGACCGAGTGGGTGTCTCGGTCGACCGTTTCTCGACCGAGACGATCTCTGACAGAATCTGCAGAGTAAAGCAATTAGCCGTTGTTAAAGTAACAACTTTGTACCTAACGGCTAGTTAAGCACTTAGAACCCCCTAGAAGTTGTCTAGAACGTCCTTAAGCATACTTAGGCCATTCCTATAAATAGGACAAGCCATAGGACACTAGAACACACTTCTTACACTTGCTATACTTGAGAAAATACTTGAGCCCTCTTGTGCAATCTGTGTGAACTGAGCTTTGTGATCAATTGGCCATTTTCCCTTTAGCTCAAGCTCGTCCTATAGGCTAGATTTTCCTAACCCTAGCAATCACAAGTCCATCATATTGGCTAGGAAAATCCAAACGCTTGATCTAGGGAAATCAAGCCTTGAGCTACAAGGATAAGTTGTATTTTCTTTTATTCCTTTCTTGTTCCTTGTATTACTTGTACTCTCCTTGCTACTCCAGGTAGGAGGCTGCGGATTGGAGAGGGTGAAGCTCTTCGTGGTGAAGAGGAAGACTTTGGACTACTTCAGAAGGCTGTCTTGACGGGAAGCTACTTCGAGAGGAAGGCTACTTCAAGGGGGAGCTTGAAGTTACTTCAAGGAAGGCTGCTTCGAGGTTGGCAAGACTACTTCAAGGTGAAGGCTGTCCAAAGGGTGTTTAGAAAGTATTGTAAATTTTATGTAACATCCTTGAGAGGTAATAAAATTTAGTACTTTCAAAATCCCGGTTGGGTAAGCAACCGGGTAGTGGACTGACTCCTTAGTATTTGCTAAGGTGGAACCACTCTAAACACCTGTGTTCCTCTTCTTAATCTTTAGTTTGGTTGTTTGAGTTTAAATTATTTTAAAATCTCTATAAAACTCTATTCACCCCCCCTCTAGAGGTTTTCAGTCTTTGCGTAGTCAGTGGACGGCCGATATCGGTATCGCCCGTTACAAGGACTGTCGGCTGTCGGTCACGTGACGAGCGGTGCTTGTCGGTGGGTGGCCTGTGCCGCGTGACAAGCTTTGTTGTCGTGGTGAGCTCGGCTCCCTATCGGGTAGAAGACGTATCACTCGCTAGTTTCTTCTTGCACGGCATCCTTATGTCACACGTCGGTGTGTGATGCTACCCTGTCGGGCAGTGATCGTATCAGCCATCTGGAAGGCCGATGCAGGTGGAACTTGTTTGTGGGCCGGGACAACCTTATTGACGGTAAATGGGTCAAAATTGGAGGAAAACACTGCAAAATACGGAAATATTGAATTAAGAGCGTCGTTTGGCCAATTATTGCAGAAGTACATATAAACAGAGAGGAAAATAGTTAAAAAGGCAGTTTTGATAAAAAATAACCATCACAAAATTTGGTGTTATCAACTCCCCCAAACATAGCATTTTGATTATCCTTAATCAATATTTAAACTTTATTTTGTGATGCTTCTTCTTGCTCGGTTTAGTTTTCAGCTCAAGAGGTAAAACAAGAATCGCGATGCCTTTTGAGATAATGATGTCTCACAACGAACAAAAGACCTTGTGTTTCCTGCTTTATTATTTCAGTAAATTGTTTCTCTACAGCTTCAGCGAGACTTTGGTGCATGATTCTGAAGTTAGATTTCACACCAAACAGCTTATTTTTGGGGCAGAAAGTTGTGTGTTGGGTAGGTTGAGGTTTTTTGGGGTTTTTTTCTTGTTTCCCATTAGTCCCTCCAGGTAAGGGTCTGTTAATGGGCAAGTGGTCCCTGCAGTCCAAGCCAGTTGGCTTTAGAGCAGTGATTTCACATCCTACATACCACTGCCCCAGATCTACCATGCCTAAAGATGGGTACTTTTGGAAAACAAGTGTGTATATATATATATATTTCTTTTTCTTTTCTTTTATTGGGCACAACTCTCATGCTTTTATTCACTCTCATAAGGCTACTTTCTCTTTTTGGGATTTTTGTTGGGTAAGGGGGGAAACAAGAGAGATTTTTGCTGTTTGGGCAGCTTTTTCCTTCTCCATACACGCCTCTTAGCTGTAGCGAGATTATTTTTTTTTCGAAATTTTTGGCATGGAAAAATGTAATCTTTTGTTTGTTTGAGGCAACATTAATAGAAAGATATAACAAAACTTGCATCTCATTAAGCACATAGAAGCAAACTGGCAAGAAGTCGCATCAGGTTTTTACTAATATAGCGACATTTGTACATATGAAGAGGGACAAGATAAGCAAAATTTTTCAAAATTGTTGGTAAAATTTTGTTGTATGAGAAAACATATGTATATGTACACATGATATAGAAGAAGAACAAAAATGAAGTTTGAAAATTTTTCAAAATTTTTATACCTCCCTCAATGGTACATGGTACCCCCCCAAACTTACTCCACACTCTGTCCCAGAGTTGTAAAGTAGATAAGGTAGGGTAATGTTGATCCAGTGAGGGTTAGCCGGTGAGCGCGCCTATGTAAGATAGCAGCTCCCACACATATTCTCCTCTTTTTCTGTGATAATCGATGTGGTGGAGCTGGTCAGGCGTTGCTTCATTTGCTATCCATTCCAGGACAAAGATCCCACACTCGTTAGATAGGGGAAGCTGCTGCGGACTGCGGTGGCAGAACTGGAGTTTGTGCCATTTGCTTGCTTGCGTGTCCAGGAATGGTTGGATCATCTTTGACACCTCGTCGTAGTATTTTCAAACTAAGCGTTCGACGGATGACAACGGTTCTGATGTACACGACGCTGGATGGTTTATGTTGCTGTCTGAGCTGTTGTAAAAGATTCCTGCTCGTTGCCGAGTGTACATTGTTAGGAGCGTCCAATGGTTATAATGCAGACAGGAAGATCGTGCGTGGAACCTAGCTCTCCAACTCTTCCAGAAGTGATTGCTTTGCTCCTGTTTCATCGGCGAGGCAAATGTCATTGAACAGCATAGGATGAGCTATGTATGCGTGTTCGAGCCTTGGCTGTATTGTTTGCATGTAAGAGGCCACCACAGATACATCCAGACATCCTCCTTCTTTTACCATGTCCCTTAAGTCTTCGACTGGGACTACAACATCGCCTGTCTGATAGATGAAATCTGATGGGGTGGAATCAGCCAACTTCAGAAGGATATCATTGACCTGCTCCTGCGTGAGAGTAGTGTACAAGAAGCGGTTGAAATTTTTGATCAGCCCTTCTATAGTTTTAGGAAAAGCAGTGTCTTCCATCCCGTGCACTTTCTGTAGGATCTCTAACTGCTTGCCTGCCCCGTAGGTGTCAGTCGCCATCTCCGCTTCTTTCTCTGCAGAGCTGCTGGATTGTGAAATGTCTTCTTCTAGGTCACTGTCTAGCAGCTTCTCAGGCACCCCTACGTCTCGGAAATAGCGTTCGTCCTTGATTAGTAACATGGCGTAAATGCTCTTGCGGAGATAGAAGCATGTGCCCCTAAGGGCTCTCAAGTTTCCGAATGTATTGAGCACCTTAATGGCACTCAAGATGGCGAAGGCGCTGTTTCCGCTTCCCTTTTCTGCCTGGACGGGGAGGTCTCGAATAGAAAAGAAGTTCCAAACGTCTTTGTGATGTTGGCTTCCGTGCTTGATAACTCAGAGATAACGCAGCGGCAGGAGCCTCAATTTCTTGTCCTCCGGGCGGCTGAAAAATTCCCAGAGCGCGACACCTCATCATTGCTGCAATTCAATAGCTGGACATCGTGGTTCCTGAGGTATTCTACATAGAGGAACCACACGTTGCAGTTCTTATACGGGGCCAACACGAAGTTTGGTCTATTCTTTTTGATGTAGTTCAGCATGTCGGCCACCGCACTGGAGCCTGAATCTCCCTTCATCAGTCTTCTCACCAAGGTCGGGGTGGCATTGTATATTGTCTTTCGACCTGTCCTGTTGTCGATATTTTCTATTATCGCACTTTCAAGGACCCTAAACAGTCTTTTGCCGACGACGGCCGGCGTGCGTAACATACTTCAAAGATCTTCCCGTCATACGGAGAAGTAGCAGTCGCTTCAGACGACATCTTCTTCATCAGCCTGCAATCTTAAGACCTTGTTCAGCAAATTCTGGTCTCTGATCGTCAGGCATCTGATGGCTTTTCTGTCAAAGTCGGCCATCTCAAAGGAGGGTATATCAGATGGCTCACGAAACCTATCCACCATCGAGTGTCTTCTTCAGGGGAGGTGTCTTTCATTGACTGCATAACACCCCCTTTTTCTCCCTCGGATTCATCAGAAGAGTCTACCCCGACACTGATATCTCCGTTATCGTCTTCTGCTTTGTCCAGGGGGACTGAGGGATTTTCTTTTTCCAGGCTTAGGGAGCTCTCCCATCCTGTTGGAGCTCTGTCGGCTAACCTTTGCGGCGTCCCCTCCTCATGCGTTGTTGATTTCCCGCTGGAGGCGGAGGAGGACGCTGATTTTGAGGAGGACGTTGACAAAGAAGGAGGAGAGCCTCAGCTAGGGGGTGACGACGACCTTCTCAGCTGCCTTCGGTACGGATGGTCGTCCCTCCTATCCAGCCTTTCCTCGATCTTGTCGAGGCATTGGAGAACTTGCTGAAGTGTCGCAGTCAAAGTCTCTAGTCTGCCGGGAAGGCTAGATAGAGTCAGCAACTCTTGTTCTTAGCTATTCAGCCTACCTTGGAAAGATGCAAACTTGATGGTTAAGGAAATAAAGGTAGCTGAGTTGTTATCCGTTACCTCCTACAAGTAGTCGAGCTCGTGCCCTAACATCTTCCCAAGTGACAGAGGGGTTCCCGTGGGTTTTCCTCCCATCCTCACGACATCTTGCTCGCGTGATGGTCCACCAGGCGAGGTAGAGTCTATCTCAATCGTTCGCGATGCAGATGCCGCCAGGCTAGGTGACGACGCTTTTTCAGCTATCACCGCCTTGCCTCCTTGTTGTGGTGGAGAAGGCCGTGGTGTGGGCGGATGCTGCTCCACCTATACACTGTTAGCGATCCCTCAGCCCCTGCAACAGGAGACTCCGGTGGCAGCATCAGCATCAGTTGCGCACCTTCGAGCTCCGTCTGAAGGGTCACGGCGAACACCTCATTACTGGCGTCTGGCGGCGGTCCTTCCTCTGCCTCTTCAGGCATTACAAGAATTTTGGGGGCTGCGGCTATCTCTTCCACGGCAGCCCCCGTAGTTGTTGTCTCGGCGACCTCAACGATCACCGATTCTTCCTCAGCCACTCTAGGATTCGTCATGGTAGTGGCTGGTATAGAAGGAGTGACGACAACTCTAAAAACTACTGTCTTCGGTAGCTCTGGAATTTCTGCTGGCTCGGTGTGGGCTGTTGAAGCTTTTTCCTGCCTTGGACCGAGAGGAATTGGTTCTCCTCTCGTGACCGCCCTTTCCTGGGCTCTGGTGGTGGCGGTATAGGCTGCGTCTACCGCCAGAGCTTCAATCTCCGCGGTAGTGAAGACTAGCTTTTCTGCGTCGTAGGTGGCGCAACTAGGGAGCGGGAGGAGGGTGTTTGTCCTTGCAAATTTATAGAAATAGCACCTTCCCTCTTCTTTATAATGCTGGCCCTCATTAGGTATTTGAGGTTGATCAGCTCATCGCTCTGTGTCCTCGACAGACTTCGTGGCTCCTTAGGGTACCCAAGCCCAGCCGCAATCAGGTTGACGATGCCACCCATGCAGTATTCTTTGGTGGCATCTCTTATTGGGTGCAGCCTGTTCAGCAGGAACTGTCCGAGGTTGATCACTCTTCCCTCCATCATGTGCCACATGACGTGGAGTTCTTCTGTGTAAATGTTGCCAGACTTGTTCTTGCTGAACAGCAAGCATGCGACCAATTTGTGTATGATTCTCCAGAAACACGAGTGCACTGCCACCACCTTGCTTCTCGGCTTAAATGATGACTCGCCGGTCAGCCTATTCCAGGGCTCCACGGGGTTGAACCCGTCTCCTTCGGTGATTCTCTCACTGTTATTCATCAGATCCTTCTCCTCCTCACTGGAAGAGAAGATCTTGTTCAGCAGTGTGGGCTCTGATCTCCAAACCACGATATAAACTTAGCGGAAGCGATTCGATAAACGGCGGAAGACAAAAATCACGGGAAATTGAAACTTTTCGAGACAAGAGCTTGAAACCTTAAAAGCTTCTTTCATAACCAGAGATAAACTGTTTACATCTCATGATAATTACTTCTTGAGTAATTATATACATCAAAGTACAAAATATCAAGAACTCATAACAAAAGACTCCAAGACCTGAGAGTACAGAGGACACATATGACTGACTCTAACTACACCACATGGCAGGCTAAATCTCCACCTGAGATTTACTGCTGCTCCTGGAGCTGCTGCTGGGACTGGTCACCTGTAGACCTGTTCCTCCGTCCTCGACGTCCACCTAAAAAGTTGAAGTCTACGGAGTGAGACAATTGTATATAATTGTCCCAGCGAGAGTTATAACTCTCCGCCAGAAGCTTTATAATAATATCAAAGAATAACTTAAGCAGTAAAAGCTTTCAAAGTATTCAATAGCAGTTGCAGCTATAAATAAGAGTTCAACATTTATCAAGCATGAAGAACATATGCACTATACAGTGTAACATCAATCAACTAACTCGTAGTTATCTCTAACAGGTATACTACGCTGTAGAGTATGTTTTTTTTTCTTTTCAAACATTACTTTTATGACCTGTGGAGATGAGGTTTACCACTCATACTCCAACCAATCACTGCTAAGTGCCTCGGTATCATACTAGGTCATCGAAAGAGCCGGATTCTCATGACCTTCACCTTCCTCAGTCAGTAAGAGGATCACTCGTAGGACATCTTGTGTCTCTACTATTATAGCTCACCAGGGTAATCTGGTCCTTCGCTATTTTAGAGTTACAGTGGCATTCTGTACTCTCTTCGTCATCAGGAGATTTTTGTTTATCTTCCACTGATACGGATATTTGTGCTTTCTTCGTCATAAGGAGGTTTCATGTTTACCATCCACTGATACGGTATGGGATTATAGTGAAGGATTGATGGATTATACATCTACATCAAATTCCTACACTAGGATGTAAGGTTCTACACATCCATATACCCCACATACTCAACAGTATGTGATCCAGGAATTCTCGTAGGAAAACCTGTTTCACCATCATTTGATCTATGACAATGATGGATCTATGATCAGGGCTCTACATTTCACTTGATTAGTTAGGTACATTCAGTATTCGTTTACATCATACATTGTTCTCCAAACAATAACAGTAGCATAACAGCTATGAAAGTAGAATACTGAATGCAACAAACCTAACTCACATCAATCATCATTTCTCATTATACTCATCAAAAGTCATCTCTAAAGCAAGACCTTGATGGTATTCATGGCTCTCACAGCCAATTATTATCATAGAATGCACTGACAAGGCATCAAGATACTTTACTTATTCATAAGGCTATCAATATGCCTTTAATGAATATAGTATCATCATCCATACTTGGATATGATTACCTCCATATCAGAACCTGCATGGATAATTCAACTAATAAAGGTAATTCAAAGCAATGATTATACTTTCCATTCTTGTCATAAGATCTAAGTTCTTTGATTCTTATCAAATAGAGTTTAATACTCATAAAACATGTCATCACCTTTGAATTAGGGTTTACTATTCACATCACATGTCATTACCCTTGAATTTGGGTTTACTATTCACATCACATATCATTACCCTTGAATTAGGGTTTACTATTCACATCACATATCATTACCCTTGAATTAGGGTTTACTATTCACATCACATATCATTACCCTTGAATTAGGGTTTACTATTCACATCACATGGTGGATTGAACTCATAACATCATCATGTACGAGGAACATCATTATTGATGCTCTCAGATTGGCTTAAGATTCATCATATATCATAATTAGGGTTTCCATGATCCCACATAGGTGAATCATACCCTAATCATGCACATTCATGTGTATTGAAGGTTCTTTACTTGAGTGTCCACCCAAAAAGGGTACTTTCTCTCTCTTAAGGTACTTTCTCTCTCTTAAGATACTTTATTTCTCCTCATACTAGTAGATAGTGATAACACCACTCTATATCAGGTTTGGTTAAGTCCTCATGGGCTAACATAAGCCAAAACATCACTATCATGTGATTAGGGTTTGATTTGAACAAGGTATTGCTCAATTGAACCCCTCAAGGGTATTTTGGTAATTCACCCCATTGATCACCATCATGGGTTAATTCATTAGTCACTTAGTCCCTTAATATCCTAGGTTATCATTAGGGTTTAGATTAGAGTATCATTGAACCATTTACACCTTCAATTGATTAAGTGAAATCAATCCTTTGAAAACCTCAAACGGTTTCAACCTTCAACCTCCAAACGGTTTGAGACCGTTTGGATGAGTTGACCGTTTGCTAGGGTTGACTCCAAGACCGTGTGACCTTCAAGGTCATTTGCCCAAACCGTGTGAGGGTGTAGACCATTTAACAAGTTTGACTTCAAGACCGAGAGGGCTTACACGGTTTGAGACCGTTTGATGTCTCTCGATCTTGAGATCGTTTGAGTCCAAACGGTCTTGAGACCGTTTGGCCCCAAACGGTCTTGAGACCGTGAGGCCTAACATGGTCTTGAGACCGTGTGACCTCAAACGGTCTTGAGACCGTGAGGTCTCAAATGGTCTTGAGACCGTGTGACCTCAAACGGTCTTGAGACCGTTTGGTCCACTTGGTCTCAAACCGTTTGGACCTCCAACATGGTTCAATGATTTCAATCGTTTATGATTATCAATGTTGAAGCCTCCAAATGGTCAAAGCCATGGTAACCACTTATAGATTGAGTTAATTAGGGTTATGCTTTACCAATTGGTCACTCAATTGACCCTCAATTGCTATCCAATTAGGGTTGAAGTTGGTTCAATTAAGGTCCATCAACGTTCAACCATCAACACTCATCAATGTGAATCAACACAAGGTTGAACCCTTCAATTGAGCTCCAATTGGGCCCAAACTTGGCCCAAACGGTCTTGAGATCGTGTGGATAAACTCCACACGGTCTTGAGACCGTTTGGTTGATCCCCAAATGGTCTTGAGACCGTTTGGGTCAATCAACCCAAAAACACTAAGTTATTCATTGAGATTTCAGTACTGATTTCAATTAGGGTTTACCCTAGTAATCATCCTTCAACGCTTAGCTCGTTTGGAATTAGTCCATCAAATTTGGTGAGTTGCTAATAAAAATTATTTTGAACAGTAATCTCATACGGTCAACACTTGGTTAACGTTCTTACACGGTCTTGAGACCGTTTGCCCAAAAAGGGCGATTTCAACAGATTGGAAATCAGGATTAAATTCAATTAAAGTTGTTGATTAAAAAGGCCATATCTCACGATTCCTTTGGAGTTAGCATCTCAAATTTTGTGGGTGATTAGCCTACATAATTGTCAACAGAAATCGTATACGGTCCACACTCGGTCAACGAGGATAAACGGTTTTGAAGACCGTTTGCCCTTACACGGTCCTGAGACCGTTTGCTCACTACACGGTTTTGCAAACCGAGAGAGCAATTTGTGGAGACCGTTTGGTAAAGTGAAAAGTAGTGGATTAACTTTGGAAATAACATCTTCATCTCCTAGATCAGGAACAGCAAGGATTTCTCACGGATTTGCTTGCAAGGTAGCAAAGGAAGGTAGAGAAGGAGAAGAACTATCATCTAAAAGCATAAACGAGATGTATATAACAAAGCATAGGTTTAGAGTTATAAAACCCGCCTAAAGCTTGCTCCTTGAGCTCCAAGCTTTCGAGATCCAAGATTTTAATGGCGTCCTTGAGCTTCCACAGGTCGGCCAAGGTGAAACCTCCAGGGAAAGTCGAGAAGAGATGGCTAGAAAGGTAGAGCTATGTGAGCTAGCCACCAATTTGACCTTGAATCCGAGTTCTAACCATGAACTTTAAGCAAAAGGGAGGATTCAAACCTACCTTGACCTCCTTTGTCATCCTCCTGAGCTCCACAGCTCGTCTTTAGTTGGTTTGGGTGAATAGAATAGTGAAAGGAACGAAGGGAGGGTTTCCTTGCTAAGTGAAGTGGAGAGTATATATATACTTGGGGTGAGATTTTCAAAATAAGCTCATAAGTTCTCCATATTTTCAACTAAGTCCCTCCATCCTTCTATGCTCGTCCCTTCATATTAATTCTAAGGGCAAACCTTCTTCTAAGGTCAAGAAATGAGGCAAAGAAGATCAACCTATTAGTTAAGCATACACATAAAAGGCTATTGTACATACACCTTGATTATTCAATCACAAAGGTGTTTTTCATTATATGATTATTCAATTAAAGTGAACTCTTCATAATTTCTTCTCTAAATGATGACAAGAGTCTTAATAAATACTTTTGATGGTGTGAATTACAAGTTGCACCCCTCAAATTGGGTAAATTGCACTTTATTCCAATTTAGGGTTTTCAAGCACCGGGATTGCTTCCACAACTGCACCTTGGTGCCCAAGCTTGGGAAATCCCTCAAACCTTACCATCATCATTATCATGATGTCTCAACATCAGAGGAGCATCTCAACATGTGCAATTTGCAAGTTAACCCTTCTAACTGGGTAATTTGCACATAGGTCCCTGTATTACAAAACAATGCTACAACTTTATATAAAAAGGAGCAAAAACTGAAATATATGTTTCTGAGAAACTTAATTACATGCCCAAAGTTAATCAAAAGGATTTAATTACATATTTAGGAAAAACATCTAGGGTTAACTCATAACCCAGGTCAGGGATGTTACAAATTATCCACCCCTTACAAGGATTTCGTCCTCAAAATCGATAAGACATATTAAGAGAAAAGGGCAGGATACTTCCTTTTCATCTCATCCTCTAGTTCCCAAGTGGCTTCTTCAACACCACGGTGATTCTAGAGGACTTTCACAAGACTTATATCTTTCTTCTTTAACCTTTTAATTTTATTATCAAGGATTGACACTGGTCCCTCCTTATAGGATATATCATCATTCAATTCTACCTCCATACGTTGTAGAACTGACTCGGTGTTTGGGTGACATTTCTTCAGCATAGAAATGTGAAACACAGGATGTAACCTCTATAATTCCGGTGGTAGCTCTAGTCTATATGCTACCTTTCCAATCCGTTCAATGATTGGATAAGGCCCCATAAATCTAGGAGCTAACTTCCCTTTCCTTCCAAAACGAAGGACCCCTTTCCAAGGCGAGACTTTGAGATACACTCTATCTCCAACCTGGAATTCTAAGGGTCTACGATGTTTGTCAGCATAAGATTTCTGCCTATCCTGTGCAGTCTTAATCCGTTGTTGTATTACCTTAATCTTCTCTGTGGTCTGCTGCACAAGATCAGGACCTAACAACTGATGCTCACCAGTCTCATACCAGCACAAAGGCGATCTACATCGTCTACCATACAAGGCTTCATAAGGTTCCATGTCCATACTATGTTGATAGCTATTTTTATAGGCAAACTCTATCAAGCTTAGGTGTAGATCCCAACTTCCGGTAAACTAGAGAACACATGCCCTCAACAGGTCTTCTAAGGTCTGTATGGTCCTTTCTGACTGTCCATCAGTCTGTGGATGAAAGGCTGTACTAAACCTTAGCTTGGTGCCTAAGGCTCTGTGTAACTTTTCCCAAAAACGACTTGTAAACTGAGGACCTCGGTCAGAAACTATCGTGATAGGAACTCCGTGCAAACGCACGATCTCTTGTACATACAACTGTGATAACCTTTCAGCCGAATAGGTTGTTTTGACAGGTAAGAAGTGCGCTGTCTTTGTCAATCTATCAACAACTACCCAAATGGAATCATGTCCTTTGCTTGTCCTGGGTAGGCCAACAACAAAGTCCATGGTCACATGGTCCCACTTCCACTGTGGTATGGGTAAAGGTTGCATTATTCCTGTAGGCTTCTGGTGTTCAGCTTTAACTTGCTGACACATAGGACACCTCAAAACAAACTCTGCAACATCCTTCTTCATTCCAGGCCACCAATACAGTTCCTTTAAATTACGGTACATCTTGGTGCTCCCTGGATGCATAGCATACATGGAAGAATGAGCTTCTTCCAGGACTAACTTCCTCAAGTTATCCACATCCGGCACTATCATCCTTCCATTATAACAGGCTACATGATCATCCGAGTCATGGAAACCATCTTGCTTCTCATTTCCATACTCTGATCTGATCTGCTGAACTGCATCATCACCATGCTGTGCTTCCTTAATCTGCTCTCTTAAGGTAGGTTTAATATGCATCTCAGCCAACAACCCGGCTAACAATGATACCTTCAACTGTACATTGTCTTGCCTTAAAGAGATAAACATATCTCTCTTAGAGCACACTAAAGAGTTTAGTTGTGCCCTATCCATGATTGATGTTGCTAATTTCCTACTCAAGGCATCTGGAACAACATTGGCCTTGCCTGGATGGTAATCAATCATACAGTCGTAGTCCTTGATTAACTCCATCCAACGACGTTGCCTCATGTTAAGCTCGTGCTGAGAGAAGATATACTTAAGGTTCTTGTGGTCTGTGAAAATCTGGAATGTTTCTCCGTAGAGATAATGCCTCCAGATCTTCAAGGCATGAACCACAACAGCTAACTCCAGATCATGTGTCGGATAATTCTCCTCGTGTTTCTTAAGCTGTTGAGAAGCAAAAGAAATCACTTGTTTATCCTGCATCAACACACATCCAAGTCCATTCTTGGAAGCATCACAGAAGACTACATATCCTTTTCCTTGTTCAGGTAGCACAAGCACAAGTGCACTTGTCAACCTCTCCTTCAACAACTAGAAAGATTGTTGACACTTAACACTCCAAGAAAAAGGAACATCTTTTCGGGTCAACTTGGTCAAAGGTAAGGCTATAGAACTAAAATTCTTAATGAACCTTCGATAATAGCCAGCTAACCCCAAGAAACTTCGAATCTCCGTCGGTGTCTTCGGTTGTTCCCATTGTAGAACAGATTCTACCTTTGTAGGGTCAACACGAATTCCCGAGGAAGATATCACGTGTCCAAGAAAAGATACCTCCGACAACCAGAACTCACACTTGCTAAACTTAGCATACAGCTTGTGTTCTCTTAGTAAGGTCAAAGCTTGGCGAAGATGCTGCTCATGCTGCTGAGCATCCTTACTATAGATCAGAATGTCATCTATGAAGACGACAACACACTGATCAAGGAAAGGTCGAAAAACTATATTCATGAGTTCCATAAATGCAGCTGGTGCATTGGTTAGTCCAAACGACATAACTGTGAACTCATAGTGACCATACCTTGTCCTAAAGGCAGACTTGGATATGTCACTATCCTTAATACGATGTTGATGATATCCAGACCTCAAGTCTATCTTTGAAAAGACGGTTGCACCACGCAACTGGTCAAAGAGATCATCAATCCTCGGCAGAGGGTACTTATTCTTTATTGTTACTTTATTGAGTTGTCTGTAGTCGATGCACAACCGCATTGACCCATCTTTATTTTTAACAAACAAGACTGGAGCACCCCAAGGTGAAGTGCTCGGTCGGATAAAACCCTTCTCAAGTAACTCTTGAAGCTGTTTCTTGAGTTCTTCCATCTCGGCAGGCGCCATTCTATACAGAGTCTGGGCTATGGGTTTCGTATCTGGAATCAGATTGATTTCAAAATCAATCTCCCGAGGTGGTGGTATACCAGGAAGTTCTTCAGGAAACACATCCTCGAATTCCCTGACTATGGGAACTTCAGCAGGATTGGAACTTTCCTTGGTAACATCTATCACATGGGCCAAGAATGCATAACATCCTTGCCTCAACAGCTTATCAGCAACCATAGCTGACATAAGATAGGTGGGCAGAATCTTTCTTTCATCTTGAAAGATCCATGTGTTGCTTTCATCAGCAAACACAGCCAACTTGGACTCACAATCCAAGACAATTCTATACCTCTCTAAGGTATCCATCCCGAGGATTATATCAAATCCTTGCATATCAAGCGGTATAAGATCCACTTGAATGCGATGATCAGAAAAGAAGAGGATGCAAGGAGAGCATACCTCCTGCAAAATGGCAGACCCACTCAACGGAGTCTCCAACAACAAACTATCTTCCCTATGACTAACAGTCACATTGCAGTTACGTATCATTCTATGAGTGATGAAAGAGTGCGTAGCACCCGGGTCAATCAGAACAGATACAACACAGGATGTAGACATATCAGGATATAAAAGTCTCATCTGACCTGCCACTACCCGTGGATTGACCACTGCATTTGGTGGGTTCATAGCATAGAACCTTGCTGTCGCCTGGTGTTGAGGTGGTGCTGATGATCCAGCTTGAGACGCTTGTCCACGTCCTCGAGCTGCTCCTTGAGATTGCATTATCTGAGATCCTTGTTGATTCTGTCTCGGAGGTTGTGTCACACTGACAGGCCTAGAACGGCAATCCTTCACCAAGTGTCCCACCTTACCACAGTTGTAGCATCTCCTCTCCTGTTGTTGTGGTCGGGGTGGTCCAGTAACTGACATCGATACAGAACTGTGAGTCCCTTGAAGCGGTTGACTCCGTCCTCTACCTCTGCTTGGTGACCATTGAGTTTGAGAACTCGATCTGGGTGGTGGAGGGTTAGGTGCAGAGAATCTAGGTTTCTTAAAATCCCTAGATGAAAAACCCTGAAACTGTGGATATCTTTTCTGGGTTTGCCTCTTCTCAACCACAGATCTCTCTATCCTTCAGACTGACTCAACGAAGGTAGAGAATCTCTCTCGGTTTTCTAAGGCAGACACAGGGGTTGACATATCAGCATTCAAACCGTTCCGAATCTCCTGATTTTTTCCTCATCTGTGGCAGCCATGTGCGGACAGAACCGCAGCAATTCCATGAACTTAGCTTCATACTCGCTAATGTTCATCATGCCCTGCCTCAATCTCTCAAACTGAGAGATCTTCTCATCTAGGAAGGTCTTTGGAAAATATCTATTGATAAATTCCCGACGAAACTCTCCCCACGAGAACTCTATTCCAGGTCTCTTCTGCTCTTCCATGTTCCACCAGTGACCAGCACTGCCTTTGAGAAGATAGACAGCATGTCTAACCTTCTCAGCCTCCGAGATAGTAAGAATCCTGAAAGCTTTCTCCAACTCTGTCAACCATAGGTCAGCATCTGTGGGGTCGGCAGTCCCAAAGTACTCGGTAGCTCCGACACGACGAAGTCGTTCGAACATCTTACCGATACCTTGTGCTTCAGACTGGACAGGTGCCCTAGGTGTAGGCATGGGCATCCTGTCGGTTATGTGTGTCATGGCAGTCATGAACTGCCCGAACATCGTCTGAACTGCTGGGTTACCCATATCAGCTGGGTCAAACTGGGGTGGCTCTCTTGGTAACTCTGGTGCAGGCTGTTCTATTCTTGGAACCCTTGCACCTCGTTGAGGTGCACTAGCACTACTCTCTGCCACATACTCATCATGAGGCTCAGCCATACTTATGTATCTTCTTCTCCTGAGGAGTAGAAGATTCTATTAGATAGGGAAAGAGTACTTTAAAGATAGACTCGACATCCTAAGTCCTATGCCTCTGTAGACTCAACTGACCTAGAGCTCTGATACCACTAATTGTGGGCTCTGATCTCCAAACCACGATATAAACTTAGCGGAAGCGATTCGATAAACGGAGGAAGACAAAATCACGGGAAATTAAAACTTTTCGAGATAATAGCTTGAAACCTTAAAAGCTTCTTTCATAACCAGAGATAAACTGTTTACATCTCATGATAATTACTTCTTGAGTAATTATATACATCAAGGTACAAAATCTCAAGAACTCATAACAAAAGACTCCAAGACCTGAGAGTACAGAGGACACATAGGACTGACTCTAACTACACCACATGGCAGGCTAAATCTCCACCTGAGATTTACTGCTGCTCCTGGAGCTGCTGCTGGGACTGGTCACCTGTAGACCTGTTCCTCCGTCCTTGACGTCCACCTAAGAAGTTGAAGTCTATGGAGTGAGACAATTGTATATAATTGTCCCAGCGAGAGTTATAACTCTCCGCCAGAAGCTTTATAATAATATCAAAGAATAACTTAAGCAGTAAAAGCTTTCAAAGTATTCAATAGCAGTTGCAGCTATAAACAAGAGTTCAACATTTATCAAGCATGAAGAACATATGCACTATACAGTGTAACATCAATCAACTAACTCGTAGTTATCTCTAACAGGTATACTACGCTGTAGAGTATGTTTTTTTTTTCAAACATTACTTTTATGCCCTGTGGAGATGAGGTTTACCACTCATACTCCAACCAATCACTGCTAAGTGCCTCGGTATCATACTAGGTCATCGAAAGAGCCGGATTCTCATGACCTTCACCTTCCTCAGTCAGTAAGAGGATCACTCGTAAGACATCTTGTGTCTCTACTATTATAGCTCACCAGGGTAATCTGGTCCTTCGCTATTTTAGAGTTACAGTGGCGTTCTGTACTCTCTTCGTCATCAGGAGATTTTATGTTTATCTTCCACTGATACGGATATCTGTGCTTTCTTCGTCATCAGGAGGTTTCATGTTTACCATCCACTGATACGGTATGGGATTATAGTGAAGGATTGATGGATTATACATCTACATAAAATTCCTACACTAGGATGTAAGGTTCTACACATCCATATACCCCACATACTCAACAGTATGTGATCCAGGAATTCTCATAGGAAAACCTGTTTCACCATCATTTGATCTCTGACAATGATGGATCTATGATCAGGGCTCTACATTTCACTTGATTAGTTAGGTACATTCAATATTCTTTTACATCATACATTGTTCTCCAAACAATAACAGTAGCATAACAACTATGAAAGTAGAATACTAAATGCAACAAACCTAACTCACATCAATCATCATTTCTCATTATACTCATCACAAGTCATCTATAAAGCATGACCTTGATGGTATTCATGGCTCTCACAGCCCATTATTATCATAGAATGCACTGACAAGGCACCAAGATACTTTACTTATTCATAAGGCTATCAATATGCCTTTAATGAATATAGTATCATCATCCATACCTGGATATGATTACCTCCATATCATAACCTGCATGGTTAATTCAACTAATAAAGGTAATTCAAAGCAATGATTATACTTTCCATTCTTGTCATAAGAGCTAAGTTCTTTGATTCTTATCAAATAGAGTTTAATACTCATAAAACATGTCATCAACTTTGAATTAGGGTTTACTATTCACATCACATGTCATTTCCCTTGAATTAGGGTTTACTATTCACATCACATATCATTACCCTTGAATTAGGGTTTACTATTCACATCACATATCATTACCCTTGAATTAGGGTTTACTATTCACATCACATATCATTACCCTTGAATTAGGGTTTACTATTCACATCACATGGTGGATTGAACTCATAACATCATCATGTATGAGGAACATCATTATTGATGCTCTCAGATTGGCTTAAGATTCATCATATATCATAATTAGGGTTTCCATGATCTCACATAGGTGAATCATACCCTAATCATGCACATTCATGTGTATTGAAGGTTCTTTACTTGAGTGTCCACCCAAAAAGGGTACTTTCTCTCTCTTAAGGTACTTTCTCTCTCTTAAGATACTTTCTTTCTCCTCATACTAGTAGATAGTGATAACACCACTCTAGATCAGGTTGGGTTAAGTCCTCATGGGCTAACATAAGCCAAAACATCACTATCATGTGATTAGGGTTTGATTTGAACAAAGTATTACTCAATTGAACCCCTCAAGGGTATTTTGGTAATTCACCCCATTGATCACCATCATGGGTTAATTCATTAGTCACTTAGTCCCTTAATATCCTAGGTTATCATTAGGGTTTAGATTAGAGTATCATTGAACCATTTACACCTTCAATTGATTAAGTGAAATCAATCCTTTGAAAACCTCAAACGGTTTCAACCTTCAACCTCCAAACGGTTTGAGACCGTTTGGATGAGTTGACCATTTGCTAGGGTTGACTCCAAGACCGTGTGACCTTCAAGGTCATTTTCCCAAACCGTGTGAGGGTGTAGACCGTTTAACAAGTTTGACTTCAAGACCGAGAGGGCTTACACGGTTTGAGACCGTTTGATGTCTCTCGATCTTGAGATCGTTTGAGTCCAAACGGTCTTGAGACCGTGAGGCCTCACATGGTCTTGAGACCGTGTGACCTCAAACGGTCTTGAGACCGTGAGGTCTCAAATGGTCTTGAGACCGTGTGACCTCAAACGGTCTTGAGACCGTTTGGTCCACTTGGTCTCAAACCGTTTGGACCTCCAACATGGTTCAATGATTTCAATCGTGTATGATTATCAATGTTGAAGCCTCCAAATGGTCAAAGCCATGGGAACCACTTATAGATTGAGTTAATTAGGGTTATTCTTAACCAATTGGTCACTCAATTGACCCTCAATTGCTATCCAATTAGGGTTGAAGTTGGTTCAATTAAGGTTCATCAACGTTCAACCATCAACACTCATCAATGTGAATCAACACAAGGTGGAACCCTTCAATTGAGCTCCAATTGGGCCCAAACATGGCCCAAACGGTCTTGAGATCGTGTGGATGAACTCCACACGGTCTTGAGACTGTTTGGTTGATCCCCAAACGGTCTTGAGACCGTTTGGGTCAATCAACCCAAAAACACTAAGTTATTCATTGAGATTTCAGTACTGATTTCAATTAGGGTTTACCCTAGTAATCATCCTTCAACTCTTAGCTCGTTTGGAATTAGTCCATCAAATTTGGTGAGTTGCTAACCAACATTATTTTGAACAGTAATCTCATACGGTCAACGCTTGGTCAACGTTCTTACACGGTCTTGAGACCGTTTGCCCAAAAAGGGCGATTTCAACAGATTGGAAATCAGGAGTAAATTCAATTAAAGTTGTTGATTAAAAAGGCCATATCTCACTATTCCTTTGGAGTTATCATCTCAAATTTTGTGGGTGATTAGCCTACATAATTGTGAACAGAAATCTTATACAGTCCACGCTCGTTCAACGCGTCTAAACGGTCTTGAAGACCGTTTTCTCTTACACGGTCCTGAGACCGTTTGCTCACTACACGGTTTTGCAAACCGAGAGAGCAATTTGTGGAGACCGTTTGGTAAAGTGAAAAGTAGTGGATTAACTTTGGAAATAACGTCTTCATCTCCTAGCTCAGGAACAGCAAGGATTTCTCACGGATTTTCTTGCAAGGTAGCAAAGGAAGGTAGAGAAGAAGAAGAACTATCATCTAAAAGCATAAACGAGATGTATATAACAAAGCATAGGTTTAGAGTTATAAAACCCGCCTAAAGCTTGCTCCTTGAGCTCCAAGCTTTCGAGCTCCAAGCTTTTAATGGCGTCCTTGAGCTTCCACAGGTCGGCCAAGGTGAAACCTCCAGGGAAAGTCGAGAAGAGATGGCTAGAAAGGTAGAGCTATGTGAGCTAGCCACCAATTTGACCTTGAATCCGAGTTCTAACCATGAACTTTAAGCAAAAGGGAGGATTCAAACCTACCTTGCCCTCCTTGGTCATCCTCCTGAGCTCCACAGCTCCTCTTTAGTCAGTTTGGGTGAATAGAACAGTGAAAGGAACGAAGGGAGGGTTTCCTTGCTAAGTGAAGTGGAGAGTATATATATACTTGGGGTGAGATTTTCAACATAAGCTCATAAGTTCTCCATATTTTCAACTAAGTCCCTCCATCCTTCTATGCTCCTCCCTTCATATTAATTCTAAGGGTAAACCTTCTTCTAAGGTCAAGAAATGAGACAAAGAAGATCAACCTATTAGTTAAGCATACACATAAAAGGCTATTGTACATACACCTTGATTATTCAATCACAAAGGTGTTTTTCATTATATGATTATTCAATTAAAGTGACCTCTTCATCATTTCTTCTCTAAATGATGACAAGAGTCTTAATAAATACTTTTGATGGTGTAAATTACAAGTTCCACCCCTCAAATTTGGTAAATTACACTTTATTCCAATTTAGGGTTTTCAAGCACCGGAATTGCTTCCACAGCTGCACCTTGGTGCCCAAGCTTGGGAAATCCCTCAAACCTTACCATCATCATTCTCATGATGTCTCAACATCAGAGGAACATCTCAACATGTGCAATTTACAAGTTAACCCTTCTAACTGGGTAATTTGCACATAGGTCCCTGTATTACAAAACAATGCTACAACTTTATATAAAAAGGAGCAAAAACTGAAATATATGTTTCTGAGAAACTTAATTACATGCCCAAAGTTAATCACAAGGATTTAATTACATATTTAGGCAAAACATCTAGGGTTAACTCATAACCCAGGTCAGGGATGTTACAAGCAGCTTCTCGGAGATTGCGTGCTCCGAGTTGTATAACCGGGCTTGGAGTCTATCTGCTCTGCCGTACTCTTCCTTTTCAACAGCATAGTTCCTTACCCGGCGGAGAGATGACATGAACTCCCTCATGAGCTCGGTGTAGGAGGAAGATCAGCTGAGGCAAATCTTCCTCAGTCTAGCCGTGGTGAGGACGCTCTTCAGTCTTTCAAAGATGCCCAGCTCCATGAAAGACGACAGGTGGCAGAACCTGCTCGTCCTATAGAGCTTGGTTGCAACCTCAGCATATCAGCATGCGTGCTCGTCGTCCCTCGGCACGAACATTCCTGTCCTGTATTCCAGGGGTTTTGCCGTTGTTGTTGGTGTTGGAGCCGCCACTTCTCCTACCCTCATCCTCTTTTCCACAGTTGACGGACCAGCTGCTTCTGGATTCGGGCACTTCTGCCCGACAGTGGGCGCTTCACCTGCGGGCTCGGTGTAGATCCTCCTACCGTGCCCGTCAACCCAGACAACAGTCTGCTTGATGCGGGCCATATCTATTAATCATTAAACAAATTCCTTGGTCAATTAAGTGTGCTGGTGTTTAAGGAAGGGAAACTGAATGCACGATAAAATATGCCCTGATAAGATATGCACGATCCCACAATGCTGCATCAGGCGATACGAGGTGCTCAGAGGTGAAGTCTCGTGCCCGATATGAGATATGGGTATCGCCCGTCACGTCGGAAGATCATACATGTGATAAAGAACACGACGATACATCGATAAATATGCGTCAGGTATGGTGCCTGACATGGGTGTGTCGGACGATACGGTCGCAAAAGATAAGACACCTGATAGGGCTCTACGAAAGGAACGCAGCGTGCCGTCCGACAACAAAACATGTGAGGTGGTGCAAAGATGAGCGACACGACTATCGCTTGACATGGCGTATCGGGAAAATGCGAATAAAAGATACATTGCACGACATACTTATCGGGCGATACAAGATCGCTCAGCTATCAAGGGCTCAAGCCCGATAAGTCACTCGTGAAAGGAAGATCGTGTCAGGCGATACGGTCTGCCGGGCTATACCTTGCTATGTTCTTAAACTTCCACGCGATGCGAGAGCAAGGATCTTGCACGACATGGGATCTAACATCAGAAAATCAATGCACGACACGGGTAGGTGAAAACAGTAAGGCAGTAGCCCGACACAGTAAACTCGCCAGGCTATCTATAGCGGTCCCAACCGGGGTAAAAACGGGTAATTTCGGGCGCACGTCGGCCGTTGGGGTAAGTCATTCCCGAGACGGGCATTCCATCTGTCACACAAGGGTAATTACTCCTTTGCACGATAACGGTGCATGCTTCCCATGCATGCCATTCGTCACGACCTTTGCGATGCCCGAAATTCCACTGCCCGACATGGGCGTGTTTAGCAGGTCAGTTGGGATGCTGCCCGATATGAACTGCCTGATATGAACCTTTCAGAGCCAAAACAAGAAGAAAAACTTGAAAACAGAGCGGGAGAAAGCGGTTTGATGAGTAAAACATAATTGTCCTAAGGCTAAGCCCCCGGCCTCAGATGGTATTACCCATCCCGGTCTATAAAAACAAAGTGGTGGCCCATAAAATAGAAGAGTCAACACATGTGGCGCATGCACTGACTCGGGCCTTATTACAGTCCATAATGTTTGCAATGTTTGTTTTGTAGGAAAGTAAATTGTAGCCGATTCTAGGAAAGAAAATAAAGCTCGAGTTGAGCGTTTTTGTCCTTGTCTCCAGCTTGACTTCTCCAGTCTTTTCACTCTGCCGCTCTTGGCGTCATCCATCTTCCTGCAACTCGATCCTCATTCCCTTTTGTCACTTCCCTGCCTTCTTTGTCGGTTCAGTATTCGATGGAATCTTCCCTGACGGGTTCTTGATTAACTCGGCCATTTGAGCTAGTTGTTGATCAATCTGGCGCTGATGCGTTTGCATGTCTGCCATTTTTACCTGCAATGAGTTCAAAACTCCCGAGTTTGACAGCGCGCTCTGCGCTAGTTGGTTATTGATAGTGTCTTACCTTTTCATGAAGTCAAACAACTAGCCAACCACATCCGACTGGCCAGAAAACTTGTGTTGTTCCTTGTTTGGTACTTGGTACTTGGCTTGGCTTTGGAAATTACCTTTGTTTGTCTGTAAGGGGGTGTTTTTAGCGTACTGGTCGGGTCCTCCCCTTTTCTTGAACGCTTGGGGCGGCTTAGACGAGCTATGCAGCTGATGTGAATTCTCGGCTGCATCTTTGTTGTCATAATTGAACCCAGGGTGGTCGGGCCTCTTAAAATTTACAAAAGAGACTTTTTCAGTCTCTTCGGTCTCGGACTCAGATTCGCTCGACGCTTCTGGTCGGGTGTAGATGCATTTGTCTACCCCATGACCCCCTTCTCCACATGTCACGCATTTCATCACCTTTTCAATTTGCTTTTTCCCTTTTCCACCAGACTCCCTTAGCTACTTGACGTATGTTGCTATCCGTTGTATCTGAGAAGTTAGTGATTCCAGAGCCTTGGATTCCAGGGAGGGTCCTTCACTTACCTTCTTGGCCTGCCCTCTTTCGGATCTATCATATTCTGCACTGGCTTGTAGCTCGGCCATGTTTTTGATGATCCTCTCAGATTTGCTTGGCTTTTTCCCCAGGAAGTCACTTCCTGCTGCATCATTTAGTGAAACCCTTTCGTCGGGGGTTAGACCGTTGTAAAAGGTGGTGACCAGGAAACCCTTCTTATAGTTATGGTGAGGGCAGTCCCTCTGATATTCCTAAAATCATTCCCAGGCGTCGTGGAGATTCTCGCTGGGCCTTTGCATAAAAGAGGTTATCTTTTGCTTGTTCCTTACTGTCTTCTCAGTCGGATAGAATTTATTTACGAAAACTTCAGCTAGTGCTCCCCATCCGTTTAGAGACTGGTGGGAAAGTCCCAAATACCACGATAGGGCCTTGTCTTCCAGGGAGAAGATGAAACCCTTGCAGTAAATGACCTCCTGTGGTACGCCTCATATCTTAATTGTGTCGCAGATGTTTTTGAATGCGTCCAAGTGATGGTACGAATTGTCATTCTTGGAGCTCCCTCTGAAGCTCTTATTTTGGATCATCGATATTACAGAGGGCTTGAGCTCAAAGTTGGTGGCGTTGAACCGTGGAATGATGATCGGGCACCGGGAGTTGTTAGCCTTTGTTGAAGCTAACTCCCTTAAGGTCTTTTCTTCCTCCTCTGAGTCGTCGCTTTCGCTTTCTTCCCGGCGTTGTTCCTGGTTGTTGCGATTTCTTCCTTGCCTCTTACAGTGACGACGTCTGTTTCGGTGATGGCCCTCCTCGTACTCTCCTGATTCTGGATCTTCTTGTTGAGCATTACTGTCGTACCGGTCGTCGCCTTCGGGTGGAGGCGAGTCAGGCCTCCTCCCTAGGCATTCGCCTCCAGAATGTTGGGGTTCGATGCGAGGAGGCATATTGGTGTTGGTGTTTGGTGGAATAGATCACCGTACTTCAGAGTACCTAGAAAATAGAACGAAGAATAGAGTCAGAAAATTGAATTATTTATTTCGGGCAAAGAATAATGATAATAATAACAAAAGAAAGAAAATAGTGTTGTCAAGCTCATTTCTAAGCTTGAGGCACGGGAATGTAGTCAGTGGATTCAGATTCGTCTACAGTACCATTTTGCCTTGTCCCCGACAACGGCGCCAAAAAGTTGACCGGCCTAAATCGCGCGTCCCAAAATTAGAGGCAGATTTGAGGTAGTCCAGCTTTTACATTTATAACCCGAATCCTTCTAGGCCCCCGCAACTTTGTTTACGGGGTCGAAGTAGATATACGGGGTCGAACACAGGGACAAGGATAGTAGTGTTGAGAACTCAGAATCGACACACTACACTCCGGCAAGGATAAGAGATGATACAATTCCCAAAAGGGAACAACATAACAAAATCGATAAAACAAAAGAAAACCCTATCTCCAACTGGAGTTACAAGGAAGACTTAGGTTTTAAGCATTTATCAGTTTTTAGGGGTTTTCATGCAACAGAAACAGAGAGATAATACTGAAGCTAAAGCAAGGTACCAAGGAGAAAACTTCGTAAAACAAGCGGCAGCAGGAACATCATGTACCCCTCCTCTCAGAGCGGGTACCTCTAACCAAGCATCAACACCACTCTCGAGGTTGCTGGACTTAGGTTAGAGTGGAAAGGTTACTACAACAACTCCGATTCTGGGCACTCTTGTACTCCAGAATCAGACCAAACACTAGAGCCACAACACCTCTCTCGAGGCTGTTGCAACAGGAAAACACGATCCGGTAGCTAATCGAAACGTGATCCAAGCATGCAAGCTAGAGTTCAGATATTAAACATAGCAATCATCCAATAAAGGTACCAAACATAGAGCAGCAAATAATTAAACTCTTCTATTTCCACAGACAAATAAAAGGTCTTGATTACATTGCGTAAAGTAAAGAAATAAACGACAAAAATAAAGGATAAACGTCGCCCTCTTAATATAGAAGGTCGACAGGCTACAACTTACCCTCCGGCCTGATACCGGGTAGGACCCTAGCCCGATACAGCCGTGTCGGATGGTACACCCTCTCAGGCGGCACGCGGTGACGAGCCGGTTGTATCGTGTGAGAACCCTGGCCCGATACGGTCATGTCGGGTGGCACCCTCTCAGGCGACACGCCATGACGGGAGACACGTATCAGGGTTAGTATCGTGTTAGGTTAAAGTGAGGTGTATCTAGTATCGGTCACTTGTATCCAGAATCTACGTTATGTCGGCCGATATTGGCCTGCAGTGGTGCTTGGGACGACACTAAGTGAACCATTCCCTCCCTCTCGGGATTGGAAAATGCTCACCTAGTGTTGACCGTCACAACCACAGAGGCATGATACTCTTTCTCTTACAGCTTTCCTTGGGAAGATTCGCACAGGGTTTCGACCTGTCTTTTCAGCTTCCTGTAGCTGCTATTTATAGGCAGCGGTTGGGGAAGTTATGGTGCACATGGAGCCATGTGTCCTCCTTGTCTTTGCGTAGTCAGTGGACGACCGATCTCAGTATCACCCGTCACAAGGACTGTCGGCTGTCGGTCACGTGATGAGCGGCGCCTGCCAGTGGGTGGCCTGTGCCGCACGACAAGCTTTGTTGTCGTGGCGAGCTCGGCTCCCTGTCGGGTAGAAGACGTATCGCCCACTAGTTTCTTCTTGTGTGGCATCCTTATGTCATGCGTCGGTGTGTGATGCTACCCTGTCGGGAAGTGATCGTATCGGCCATCTGGAAGGCCGATGCAGGTGGAACTTGTTTGTGGGTTGGGACAACCTTATTGACGGTAAATGGGTCAAAATTGGAGGAAAACATTGCTAAATACAGAAATATTGAATTAAGTGCGTCGTTTGGCCAATTATTGCAAAAGTACATATAAACAGAGAGGAAAACAGTTAAAAAGGCAGTTTTGATAACAGAATAACAGTCTAAAACATCACAAAATTTGGTGTTATCAATCACTGGTTATTACATTGTAGTTTTTCCAGCAACATCTTCTCGCATTTTCTCAGGGTTGATAATCTAAACCACAACTTCACAACTTTTCTAACTGGTCTCACACCGACCAGAAATAACTACACCCTCAATGGAGATGATCTCTTAGTCACCATTTGTTGGAACTTATGGAGAGAAAGAAACAATAGAATATTTCAACAACACCATAAAACCAAGGAGCACCATCATCACCCAGATTATTTCAAATCTTCATATCCTTTCACACTACAAGGAAGAAGATAAAGGAGGGCTCCGATGACTCACAGGAAGGGGAATCAGAGGCACATTTTCTCTGCGACCTGAAGGCGATGATGGATGATGAAACTAGTATCGGACTGCTATGGCAATAGATAGGATTTTGCACTATCTCCATAGACTAGTTTTTCAATTTTTAAACTCTAATTGTCATGCTTCGAGGCTTGTTATGGGGTGCCTCCCCCACATACTTTTTCTCTTCTTTTTGCAGAACTCCCCACCTTTTTTTCAGCAAACACTAATGTAATAACCGACGTAGCAGGTGCTAGCTTGCTATTTTCATTATTAATGAATGACCTTTTATCAAAAAAAAAATCAACCTCAGTGTCAGAACCCATGGAGGTGTTGGGTCTGCTAGCTTAGTGGGCACGTGGAGGACCGTTTCCCTAACAAGCATCCCCGACGACCTCCCTAGGGGCATCCGCAACATAAGTGGCCCTGTGCTAGCGCTGCCAGCTCACCTTGAAGGGAAGAAATGGAAGCTTAGATTGTGCCTTCGATGGCCCCTAGACCCATTCTATGCTTAGAGGAACGATGCCAGTTGCAATGCTCCCTTTAGATCTCTTGGGCTTGGGACCGATCATGATGCAGAGTGGAGATGAAATAGGCTACAACCTTCAACAGGCGTGGGAGGCTCTACGCCATTGACCACACTGGGTGATCCTCTCCTTTCCCTATCTTGAGGATGTTGAGGGGGCATTGATGTCATACTAGTCATGATGGTTCAAATATATTAGTTTATCCTGTATCACTTGAGCTATTATTTAAGAATCCAAGAAATTATAAGAAAATAGAAGGGAGACGGGAAACAAGTTGTGCTGCCAATCCCTTCTTAATAGAAAATCCAATGCTCTTAAACATGACATCCATAGACCTAAGAGTCATCACATTGCCATGCATAACTTCTTGAACTCTCTTATGAAGCTCCACTGCTTCTCGTGCCAAGAATCCAAAGGTATCAAAACCAAACGAGATAAAAACATGTTGATTATCGATACATGCTTTTTCATGTTTGGTCACTTTAGCAGAAACAACTTTATGGGAAGCATGTCCAACAATAAATTCACCACCTTTTAGGACCACTAATGGAGAGACCCTGTTAGATCTACACATGCATATTGTCCTCCAACCCAGTCAAAGATGAGAACATCTACTGGTCTAAGTGTTGATCTTCCCTCCTGCAGATCAGTCAAGAAATTCACATGTGCTTCCTTCTTAGCTGCAATTCCTGCATGTCTAAGTACATCACATAGAACATCCCATACAAGATCATGTCTGTACTTGAAACCCGGGAGCTCCCTATAATGAACCACATGTTTCCCAAAAGTGTCTAAGCAGGATTTGAGACAGACTGGGAATACCTCATCAGTAGGAAATAAAGGTATCATAAGGTGATATCTGAGAATAGTATGATATTCTATTGGTGACGTATGCAACCCAAGACCATCGATAGGAATAGCAATAAGAAAATCCTAAGAATGTTCAGCTTGTAAGCACTAGAAAATAGTGTTCTGTCTAGTGGTCATGTCAAATTCAACATCCATGTCCTTTATAATTTTGTTGAAAAGAGAACTCGCCAAAGTATTTTGAGTTTTAGGGGGGACAGTGTCGTTGTTAGCAAAACAATTAAGATCAAAAGATGGAATCATAGCACGTAGACAATCTAAAGTGTTGTTAAAATCAAATTTCATACCGTGTATCCCACTGTATCACAATATATGGTCTTGGAGCACCCAAGACTGGGCTCTAGAGGCCACAAAGGCATATGCAATTGAGATATTCAAGCTTGTCGTGCAATGCAGACGGCTGCGGAGCGAAAGTTGCGGCGATGGTGGGTGTGGCTTATAATACTAGGTTACCAACATTTAGAAGTCAAATAGTGGATGTCAGCCTGTCAGATTGTGGATGTCCATCAGTGGAGGGATTTGTTACTTAGGCTGGTTGGTCCATTGGTTTTACAGTGATTGACCTCAAGCTTGATGGAATCTAGCCCCCCTTCCCGGGACTAGCTTTAGGTGGTTCTCGATTAGTGACGTTGCCGGAGATTGCACCGGTATGTCTTGTCTGATCTAGAAACAGTGAAGGGGTGGTTGATGATCATAGAGCTTCTATGTTTGATGAGGATGTGGCTTCGATAACCTTGCTTGTGCACTCTGACAGGTACCGTGCTAGCCAACCAGTAGGTGGGGGATCTAGATAGCTTGTGAATAGAAAAGGTGTCAGGTGGACAATTTGAAGTCCTTGTTTGATTTCCTCTAGAGGTTGTCCTGGATATTTTCCTCGCTGGATGAATCGAGGAAGAGGAAGAGACTACTTGATGGTCAAGATTGAGGCCCTAACGACGAACTGAATGATTTTTCTTTCTTAAAGGGATGGGTTCGACTGAAGAAAGGGGGGACTGTATATCTGTTGTCTTAGCTCTTAGGTCTGCACCTACAACAACAATTGATGAAATATTTGTTTCCCGCTGGTCTTACAATTCCTTCCATGAATCTCATCCTCACATGGATTGTGAGAGGCGTCGTTTCCTCTCTCACATTCCATATGAGAATGAGATTCATGGAACCGAAATGTTCCTATCACACGGCACAGAAATATTCCTATCACACGTTGTTGGTTAAGTATACCTTACCTGCAAGGAAGAATGGTGTTGATGGAAAATAGTTGGTTTGGGAGCTGATATGGCGGTGACACATTAGGTTAATTTTGGCGTAGTAGAGGGGTGTAGTTAATGATGGCAGGAGAGGAGAAAACCGTTAAGAGGAAAAATGGTTGGGGAGAGGATGATGTGGTGGAGCATTTATTGGGTGGTGGGTGAAGGTTATGTGATGTGATAGAAAAATATTATTTTTATAACTTTTGAACCGGATGAATTTTTTGACGAAATAAAAGTCTTTGGAATCCTTATACAAAATTACATTCTAAAAATACTAATGTTGATATATGTTTGAGAAAAAATGATATGAAGGTACTAGATAGACGGATGTGATGAGAGAGAAATTTGTTTTATTTATAACTTTTAAATCGTGATAAATATTTTAACCAAAAAAATTTATTAGATTTGTTATAAAATTTAGATTCCAACAAGACTAATGTTCTTATACTTTTGAGGAAAAATGATATGAATTCTTATTTTCATAGTAATTCAAGAAATAAATACAAAATAAAAGAGAGGAGGGAAGTTATGATGTAAGATCAGGAAAGTAAGGATAAAAAGATAGGGAAGAGGATAGAAGTGAGATGAGTAAATACACGTGTATTCATCATTAGTGAGTGTGTATTTGATATTTATAGTCATTAACTTGACGATGATTAAATTCATGTGTTTGTGCACAATTAAGATGCTTTGTGTGCCAATTATCTATTTATAGGTGCCATTAAGTAACGTTGGATGTCAATCTCTCATTTTTTGTCATGCTTACCCATTCAATAGGCGTCATTTAAATTTTTACTAGTGTAGATTAGTTCATCACGTTTTAGGGCACCATTAAGTTTTCCTGAGTGTCAACTATCCAATTTTGGGTGTCGATTACCCATTTTAGGTGCCATTAAGCAAATTGGGATGTCAATTTCCTATTTTACTTTTGGGTGTCAATTACCCATTTTTAGGCACCATTGAGTAACTTTCGGTGTCGATTGCCCATTTTGGCCGCACTTACCGATTTAGTGGATGTCAATTAAATTGTTACTGGTTTTGATTATGACATAGTTTTGGGGTGTCATTAAGTTATTTTTGGGTGCCAATTATCTATTTTTAGGCGCTATTAAATAACTTGATGTGTCAATTGCCTATTTTACTTTTGGGTGTCAATTTTTCATTTATAGGTGCCATTAAGTAACTTTGGGGGTTGATTGTCCATTTTTTATCGTACTTACCTATTCAGTGGGCATCAATTAAATTGTTATTGGTATTGATTAGTTCATCATATTTTAAGGTGCCATTAAATTCTTTTTGGGTTTTAAATATCTATTTTTGGGTGTCATTTACCCATTTTTAGGCGCCATTAAGTAACTTGGGGTATCAATTGTCCATTTTACTTTTGGGTGTCAATTATCTATTTTTAGGCATCATTTAGTAACTTTGGGCATCATTTAAATTGTTACAAGTGTTGATTAGTTCATCATTTGCGGTGTCATTACGTTAATTCTAGGTGTCAACTATCCTTTTTTGGGCGCCAATTATCCATTTTTAGGCGTCATTAAATAACTTAGGGTGTCAATTACCTATTTTTCTTTTGGGCGCCATTAAGTGCTTTTGGATGTCAATTACATATTTTTTAGACGCACTTATGCATTCACTAGGCGGGAAACGAATAAAAGTGCCCAGAAAACAGCTAAAAGTGCCTAAAAATAGTGAATATGCACCTAGAAACTGATTAAATACGCATCCTCATGACTCCCCTCATACCTCTTCATACTTATCTCATCTTTTCTTATACATTCCTCCTCTTTCTTCATTACATCCCTCATCATTTTCCTTCTCTTTCCCTCTTCTTAAAACTGGCCTCCTCTTCTCCTATTACTTCCCTTCTCTTCTTTCGTTACTTCCCTCCTCTTCCATCTTTTTCGGCACAAGTTAATAGCATCCAAAACATGGTGAACTTAATCAACTGTCCACTAACACATAAAATGATGTTGGTTAATGGTAATTGCACTTAACAATGAGTAATTGACACCTAAAATAAGATAATGGCATCCAAAATTAAATGAACTTTATCAATGCCTAGTGGCACACGATGATGTGACATCTAACGAATGGGTAAGGGCGTCCAAACATGGATAATTGACACCAAAAAGAAGTTAATGGCGCCTATGCACCCATTATTTGTCTTTTGACGCCTATTTTTATTCTAATGACACCTGTTGTTGCCATTTAGGAGTGCAATCTTTGTTCTCTTTTCTCCGCTCCTCCTCTCTCTCCTCACTTTGTCCCTCTTTTCTTTTTCTATCTAAAAAAACAAAAAAATGTAGTAAGAGGACATGTGGAGTATGTGAGAATAGCATGATCAGAATGGCAGATGTGGTGGTAGGGATGGTAGGTGGATGGGGTGGCAAGGATGGCAAGTGGACGTGGTGGCAGGGATGGCGTGTGGAGTAGGTGGGATAGCTGATTTTAGTGAATGGTTTTATGTGAGCCTAAATACGCATGGGAGAGTGTGAGTTTCACCAAATTTTAACCCATAATGAAATGAAGAGGATGACAAAAATTCTAGTCTGATAACACCAACCGTAGGTGATGGCAATCCTGGACTCATTTGAAGAGGCCAAATGTGTGTTGTATTTTAGGGGAAGGACCAAGTGTGATCGGGTGATTGCTAATGGCCAACCTTCTGCAAAGAAATGGAACCGGGGATCTTACCACCTCGTTGTCTCAATGAGTGACCATTATATTACAATTTCCATGTTGGGGATCACATCCTTAAGTTCTTCACCTCTTTTCTCTATG
Source organism: Alisma plantago-aquatica (assembly GCA_963693085.1). Taxonomy (NCBI): domain Eukaryota; kingdom Viridiplantae; phylum Streptophyta; class Magnoliopsida; order Alismatales; family Alismataceae; genus Alisma; species Alisma plantago-aquatica. The sequence goes on along the minus strand of OY856413.1, from coordinate 292,197,877 downwards.
CTATTTTTTTCACATGACAATGTAGGGAGTAGTGGAAGGACCTTTAGGAGCGTAGGAAGTAGGTCGGTGATAGCCCTTGTCTTGTCATAAGGGACTTCAATATGGTAACCCTCTTGTCACCAGAGCCATGACTGAGTTAAGGTGTTGAAGCACATCTTTGGACTTGTGGGGGATTCCATTCACCGATAGCGAGTTTACTTGGTTTAATAGCCAATGCAGGTTACCTACCAAATGGGTGTTTCTTACCATGGCTTCGACAATGGGTGATGGAGGGAAGGGGGCTTGGTCCCATCGATCTCCCACCTAACTAGGATAGAAAACTCGGATGCTCCTTCTCTAGTGGAGTTCGGGGATCCCAATAAAAGGAACAACAAATTTCATTTTCAAGCTAACTAGATGAAGCATTCCAGCTTGGTGGAGGTGATCGAGAGAGTGACACATCATCACACTAAACAAGATTACTCAAAATCCAAAATACGGCCGATCACTAATTAACCACATAACTAAAAATAGGGTAAATTAAAACCAATTTAAACATCACTAAAAAGTTTAGAAACATTTACATATAATTCTAGTAACCTACATATAAGCACATACCATATCATGGTTTTACATGTATGTCCAGTGGAATCAGCCACAACCTGTATACAAAAGAGATGTGTTCCATATATACATTCCATATACAAACATCGAATACTTCCAAATATTTGATTCGACATACATATCATATACAAAAAATCCCCTAGCTGAACCCGAGAGTATAAGGACAACTCTAGGATACGACTAACAACTAATAGCCAACATTCTATTCCTACTACTCTCCAAGATGATATTATTAACCTCTACAAACCTGACCACATAATTTATGACCACCTAAAAAGATGTGGAGACCCACAAGGTGAGACTCATGTCCGAGCGAGAGATATAATTCTCAACAACGGTTATTGATTATAGAAGGTCATATTATTATACAGGCTAAGAAGATTTAAGTAGATTAAACAAGTTAAGCAAGTTAAATAGATAAGTTTATCTAGAGGAATGATTAGAAAAGTATGTAAATGAACAAATAAACTATCATTTATTGAGTATTTACTACTCATGTTGCATACCATAACATCTAGCAGTATTAGAAATAAGGTAAGGGTTAACATATAATGTGAAGGGTATTTAATCCTCATAGATATACTATACGGTTGTGTTACATTTTTTTTAAGCCCCGGTGTGTTTGAGTCCTACCACTCAAAGTCCAATTGACCACCGCTTGGTTGCAATCAGTTCCATACAATATCTAGTAGTGTTAGAATCTTAAGATCTTCTCTGCCCTTAGTCAGTATGAGTCTGCCACAACAATACATAAGGCCAAACTGCAATAGAGCCTAGTCCACCCTTGGTAAAAGTCATGACACTAGTAAAATAGCATAGTCAACCCTTATAAAGGTCATGGTACTAGTGAAATAGGGTGCTCAAACTCTAGCATTCATGGTACAACTGCAACAGTCCTCGTTCACTTCACAAATATCAATATTTGAGATACGACTACATCTGTTCTTTTGCAAAGATATGACCACAATGATCCTTAAAACCTTAGGATCAAGATGTCAAGGACACACAATCACTTGCACCGTACATGCTCAACAATACACGCTCTGAGCTTCCCTTAGGAATATGTGTTTCCCCATTTGCCAAGTCCTAACATTGAATAGTTCCATGGAACAAGGCTCTACATGATTAGGGTTTCACTTGATTGGTTAATGCTAGTGGGGTGAATTAAGGTTGTGTCAAACAAGTGGACATACAAACACTAACTCATTTCTAACAAGCATTGATATATGGAAACTTCAGAAGATATAAAACACATGAGACATGTTCCTGATCACAATACCACATGGTACTATTTCATTTCCATTCAAGAGACTATAATTTTCATCACACCACCACATGATACCAATCCATGTCACATCATGAAGCGAATCACACCTCCATTAGGTCTCAACCATGCCCAAAGGGTCATTAAAACAATCACATCATTCCCTGCAAGAACATCATTATCTTTCTAAAGCTTGTATCAAGTCTCAACAAACAATCACCACTCTTGTGATACATAGGTTTAGCATAGCATTGCATTAAGTAGCATATGATGTTCATATGGTAACACTTTAGGGGTACAAAAACATTAAGAAATCATCCCGTCATCATGATCATCACACAAAGAAGCTAAGTTCAACTAACTATCACCTCCTATATGTATTAGGGTTAGGTGTAACATGATAACCTAGATTGGTGTTACACATTAATTCATCATGGTGACTATTAGTTTACATCCATATGAGGGAAAAGGTAAGACTACAATGTTATGGGCGTAGAACCATTGATTATTCATCATCAAAACCAGACCATCAAACCATGAACCTCACTTAAAACCATTGTATGTTGGGTAAGAAAAACATTAAATGAAATGCAAGTAAAACCTCACTTAAAACCATGAGCATTGAGTGCATCATCAGTTGCGTCATCTAGTTCCACCATCAATTGTGGTTCCCAGTACCACCATTGGTTGTGTCACTATGAAAACCATCAACTTTGAAAGTAGAGAAACATTTGGTTGTTGATCCATCATATTAGTGAAGCCATTGGTTGATGAACCATCAAATCATGAACCAAAGTGGCCATCAATATTGGACTCAGAACGGCCATTGAGTTTGGAGACCATCAAGTTTGGTCAATAGGTGGAGAAACAAGCTTCAAAAACCATTGGATGGGGGAGGGAAGAAAACCTTCAATTTCACTACTTGAAGGGGCACCAAAACCATCATTTCATCAGCACGAGAAAGTATAAAATAGAAGTTAAGTGAGGAAGCACAAAACAACCTCCACTAGGGTAGATCTATACCCTAGGTTCACATGCCAAGTAGATTAAACACCTTCTTATACCTTAAGCTACTTCTTCTCCACCTAGCCAAGAGACATGATGTGACATCACTAGATTTTCTAAAACATAATCTAACGTGTGACGTACAAATTGAAACCCTCCCTTAGTGAGAATCCCAATTTAAACATCCCACACAAGGCTAAGAAGAAGAAAATTAGAGGAAGTCAAAAGGAAACAATCAGTAGAACATGTACATGAACAATAATTAAACCATACACACATGTTCACCATTCAACATATAATTACATAATGAATTGTTACAAAATTTGATATTACATATTGAACAACAAACTATACATATACATGTAATACAACTAAACTATAGGATCTTAAGACAACAGGTCCACCTGTACATTAGCTCGCCACACAACTCTCAACTATCCTGGTTCTTCAAGAGCATAACCACAACTTAAACAAAAGATTACATGTGGTACACGTTAGCACAATATTCAAGAATATTGTATTGAGTACACCTAAGTGTCTTTTATATACCTCTCATCATATGTTGGCAATAAGATAAAACTAATACTTGGCAGTTATAAAGAAATATAAGAAAAGCGTACTTGAACAAGAATGTTTATTAACAAAAGAGAACACATGTCTTTTAGGCATATTTTCCATTATATCATCCATGCATTTACTACTTGAGAGTTGAATGCATTAAGTCCTTTATGATCTACTACCTAAGAGTTGGATCATTTGACAATGTGATCTACTACCAAAGAGTTGGATCACTTCTAAGTACTTTACTACCAAAGAGTTGAAGTACTTCTTTTCTAGCACTTTACTACCAAAGAGTTGAAGTTCTTGGACGTAATGGAACAGATATATTATGTTTCATGCGTTCCTAGAAATAAGTATGGAAAATCAGGAAACATATCATACAATAGCAATCATTTCATCCAATACCATATGCCAAGTACTTTACTACGCATATAACACAAGCATATTGTATAGTAAGCCAAGTAAGAGGTAATGGTGTACCTTAGAGTGAGATAATCTAAACCATACTCCTAATGTCAACTATATCCTTGGTTAAACCCCTGGTTAAGACAAGATCACATATCACCATCAGGTTCTCATCATCTTAACCCTAGTTATATCCATATAAGGGTTTACTTTACTCATTAGGGTATTCCAACTTTTACTTGTATTCTTGTCTTATAATTTTCTTATTGATGTCATATTCCAAATTATAGTTAATTAACTGGATATACTCCTGTCACATTATTATGTGAACATATTTAACATTATGTCACTTTTATTAACCATATTAGGGTTACATCACTTGTATTAAGGGTTCTCTTCATATAACATGAATTTTGGGTATAAAACTGATCTCAGATCTACATATTATCTTCCAATTACTGATATGAGGGTTTTCTATAAATTTCATCATTTATTGAGCATGTATGAATTTATTACATTTTATTTAGGGTTATTAGCCTGAGATAGACATTCTTAGAAAATTGCATAATTCCATGCATCAACATGACCATATCTGACATCATACACATTCTAAACGTAGTTATGGAGTTACTGACATGTAATCATAATTTTAGAACATTGTTTGATATTTATTATCCATTAAACAAGGATTACACATCTTACATGATATCACTATTATTAATTCATTAAAAGGCTGATATTATGATTCTACTGTATTCTATTCATTTTTCTGAGAATTTTGGTACCTTGTTCCTTATTTTCTGATAATTGAGATATTTAATACGAATTATGCAAGATCTGAGTATTTTTGGAAATTATACCTTTTTGGGCCAATCGCCACCCGACACATGGCTCTAGGGCTGCGCAGCTCCTTTGCTTGCTGAGTTGGGGTGATTCACATTTGGTCTAGTCCGGTTCAAGGCTGCAGACCTGGTTCAGGTGGGTTGAATGGGAGTCGGACCAGTCTGCTTTCCCCTCTCTTTCACGATCTCGCCCGACGCAGGACTCTGCTTCGTGAATCTGCGACGGAGCCGCCGTTGTGGGCTTGTCTCCGGTGAGTGATCAGGACCACTGAGTCCTCCTTCATCGACTCCTTCTACGTCCATTAGCCTCGACATCACCTTCCAGTCCTCCAAGACTACTCAGCTCTTCAGATTCACCTCTGTATCTATGGCAAACCATATTCGTCGTCGCTAGCCTCCAACACGGAGAAGAAAAGAGGTAAAATACCTCTTGCTATAGGAGATCTAACCCAACACTTGCATAAGCACCGCATGGCCTCAAGGAAGTCATAGGTAGTCTGCGTCCTCAGAAAGAGGTGCTTCACACACTTCAACGAGCTCCATCTTTGTTTTTGGAGAAATTGGGTTCGTCAGCTACCTCACTTCCGCCGAAGCCTATTGTGAGATCGACATTCAACTCCTCTAACCACGAGCTTCATTTTATCCTTCTTTTCTCTCCTCTACGAGCCTTATATCTCTGTTCTACATCCTCGACCACCACCTGCTAGCTCTTGCGGTGGAGACCCAGTGGCAATGTAGGGCTCGTTCTCCCTCTACCATCATCCAAAAGACTAACTTGAGGGTTCTGGATGTTGGTCTAGTCAAGGCAAATAGAACTACCCACTTCATGTCCTTTACTGAGCCACTACCACAACGTGGGCTGATAGGAAGGTTGTGGCGCCTATCTATTCCACTACCTTGCTCTAACCGCAAGGTAGGAGATGGCTCATTATCCATCTATCGCGCATCCTAGGGCCTAGGATTGTCTCCCACTAACATTGATTTGTGCCCTCTCCTTGGAAAGTGTGACAACCACTGTATTCAAGATCTAAGGTCAAAACTTGGCCAAGTAGTCCCAGCCCAAACCAAGGGGCGTGTGACACAGCATATTAAGCCTAACTTACGTCTATAAATCCTCAACCATGCACATTATTTCCCCAAAAATCAAACCTCAATAACTTCCTCTAAGAACCTCCAAATGGCACCAAATTTTAACCATAGATTCCCTACCTCACGGGCTACCTTCTATTCAAATTTGGTGACAAAACTCAACTGTATGATTTCACTTATGTCATTGGACATTTAGGATTCCAAAAGTCCACTCCATCACATCCTACATACCTTAAAAGAAATTTTGTCCTCAGAATTGAGCCAAAACTCCAGTCTTTGACATCATATACATCTTAAAAGAACTTTCATCCTCAAAAGTACACCATACTCATACTTCCAAGGAAAACCTCAACTTTCTCTCATCCACATGTAGGCACCATTCTATGGGTAACATATCCACTAAGGTTACCTAGAACCATGTATCCAAATCACTATTAGGAGGTTTCAAAAGCATCAAGGGTGAAACCTCACTCCATAGAAGGCTCAACAAGGGTTTAGAGGCTTAGGTTATGTCATTATATAACTCATGTGTTAGATTTTCTTCCTTATCTTTAGCCATGCATTAGGGTTCCCACATCATATTACCATGTTCTAAAGGAGTTAACTAAGATTAACTCATTATATCAAGGTGTCATCAACATTTTATTTAGCTCATTGTTAGAACATGTTCATCATTAACATATGCCTTTTAGGAGGGAGTTAACTATAATTAACCCACTTGATCACATCAAGATCATATCAAGATATTATTATTATTATGTTGTTTTAACTGTCAAACTATAATTTTCATCTTTGTTAATCACTGAGATTAACACCTCATGTAACATGTCTCATTCATTTGATTTTATTTCATTCCCCTATTAGGTTGCAAACTTTGTCAGTGATTTCATCACTAGATTTATTAACCATGTCATGTCATTAAGATTCATGTAACACGTATCACAAGTTTCATCTCATTGTACTTTCACATTATCATCATTGTTCATGCACATGGTTAACCATTAATGCATTGAGATCTATTAAACCATCTCTAGGTTTCCATTGTATCATGTCTATATATCACATATCGAGATTAGATCTCATCTTACATATATTATATCATGGTTGTGCTAACAAACTTATGTGAGTTTCTCTTTAAACATATATTAAAACTTCATCTAGTCCAACTAAGGTCCTAACCCTTATCATGAGGGTAAAGCTATGCTCAATCTCTCTGAGCTAACTCAACTCTATGAGTATCTCACATGCATATACTTTATCTTTCCTCTCAATCTAGGGTTCTCGGATTACCTCATTGGTACTAGCGATAGCACACACCAAAACATGCTATGACATAATCTTCATAGGTTTCTACCCATGAAACATGCTTACCCAAAACTCTCTTATACACACACCACTAGAGTCCTACATGGAACCACCAACCTGAGCATGAGGTTGTCCAGAAACTAACACAACTACCTCCTATAGGGTCTTGGGCTCTCTCCTTCACCCAGATGGAAGACACTCATATTGATGTTCACATATGCACATATATAACGAGCCTCTCTATGTCTGTAGGGTTTGGTCCTCCCAAGGACATCTAGGGTTCAACAAGACTATAGGAATCATGCATTAAGCAACACAACTCATTCACTCAGGAGTAGTCTAGTTTAGGACATATCATATCACATATCTCAATATTCTCATATGTTGGAGTTTAGGTTCTCTAACCTTCTCCCAATGGGTCTTACTCTCTCTGGATTTAACCCCAAAACTAGTCCTAACACTAGAGGTCCTCCTTCGTAAAAGAGATTGAGGCTCGTACTGACTCACAACCTAGTCTTAACTTAAGACATCTTATCTCATAAAATCCTAGTTACTTGCATCATCAAGACTTATCGCAAAACCTCAAACCTAACTCATGTCCTCAAGGACAAACATAAATCATCATAAACCATCTTATATCATCTCTATACAACATACATCATCATCTAATCTTATTCCATCTATCACATATTCCAAACAAGGCTCTAGACATCTAATCTAGAACTACTCTCTCTTGTAGACTGATGTTGTTCACTTTCACTTAGGTTGCATGATCACCTCCTACTCATACATGCGTGGGGACACAATTTGATAATACATATACATAATAAAATATTATATAGTTTTCCTCTGATAAAACATGCGTCAGAGAAAACTATGAAGGTTCGATCCAATTGGAATCAAAAACCAAATCCAAAAAATGAGTGTCCCACACATAGTAGAGAGTATAGTGTCATGAAAACTAGTGAAAGGGGTGAGAACATGGTGTAGACTGGAGTAGCTACCCAATACATAGATGCATCATATGTCAAAGGTTTCTCTTCTCGTGATGTACGTCATTTCCAAATAATGCAACGTCCCATTATAAGGAAAGAATGACATCCAAGGACCTGCTATACAACAAGCACCAGTCAAGACCTAGTTCTCGAACATATAGGTGCTAACCTAGACTCTAGGTCAGATCTAGTCTCTAAAATATGCCTAATCAAACCCTAAAGATTATTAAGTGCAATGTTATTTAGTTTTGAGTTGCATAGTAAGCAAATGTCAGGCTTTACAATTGTTCATGCTCTTATACCACCTGTGACATCCCCAGATTTTCTAAAGCTTAATCTAATGTGTGATGTCCAAATTGAAACCCTTACCTCAGCGAGAATCCCAGTTTAAACATCCCACACAAGGCTAAGAAGAAGAAAATTAGAGGAAGTCAAAAGGAAACAATCAATAGAACATGTACATGAACAATAATAAAACCATACACATATGTTCACCATTCAACATATAATTACATAATGAATTGTTACAAATTTTGATATTACATATTGAACAGCAAAATATACATATACATGTACTACAACTAAAATACAAGATCTTAAGACAACATGTCCACCTGTACATCAGCTCGCCACACAACTCTCAACTATCATAATTCTTCAAGAGAATTACCACAACCTAAACAAAACATTACATGTGGTACACATTAGCACAATATTCAAGAATATTGTACTGAGTACGCCTACGTGTCTTTTATATACCTCTCATCATATCTTGGCAATAAGATAAAACTAATACTTGGAAGTTATAAAGAAATATAAGAAAAGTGTACTTGAACAAGAATGTTTATTAACAAAAGAGAACACATGTCTTTTAGGCATATTTTCCATTATATCATCCATTCATTTACTACCTGAGAGTTGAATGCATTAAGGCCTTTATGATCTACTACCAAAGAGTTGGATCATTTCACAATGTGATCTACTACCAAAGAGTTGGATCACTTCCAAGTACTTTACTACCAAAGAGTTGAAGTACTTCTTTTCCAGCACTTTACTACCAAAGAGTTGAAATGCTTGGATATAATGGAACAAATATATTATGTTTCATGTGTTCATAGAAATAAGTATGGAAAATCAAGAAGCATATCATACAAGATCAATCATTTCATCCAATACCATATGCCAAGTATTTTACTACGCATATAACACAAGCATATTGTATAATAAACCAAGTAAGAGATAATGGCGTACCTTAGACTGAGATAATCTAAACCATACTCCTGATGTCAACTATATCCCTGGTCAAACCCCTAGTTAAAACAAGATCACATATCACGATCAGGTTCTCATCATCTTAACCCGAGTTATATCCATTTAAGGGTTTACTTTACTCATTAGGGTATTCCCACTTTTACTTGTATTATTGTCTTATAATTATCTTACTGATGTCATATTCTAGATTATAGTTCATTAACTAAATATACTCCTGTGTCACATTATTATGTGAACATATTTAACATTATGTCACTTTTATTAACCATATTAGGGTTACATCACTTGTATTAAGGGTGCTCTTTATATAACATGAATTTTGTGTATAAAACTTATCTCAGATCTACATATTATCTTTCAGTTACTGATATGAGGGTTTTCTATAAATTTCATAATTTATTGAGAATGTATGCATTTATTACATTTTATTTAAGGTTATTAGCGTGAGATAGACATTCTAAGCAAATTGCATAATTTCATGCATCAACATGACCATATAGGACATCATACATATTCTAAACATAGTTATGGACTTATTGAAATGTTATCATAATTTTAGAACATCGTTTGATATTTATTATCCATTAAACAAGGATTACACATCTTACATGATATCACTATTATAAATGCATTAAAAGGCTGATATTATGATTCTACTGTATTCTATACATTTTTTTGAGAATTTTGGTACTTTGTTCATAATTTTCTGATAATCAAGATATTTAATATGAATTATGCAAGATATGAGTATTTATGGAAATTATACCTTTTTGGGCCAATCGCCAACCAACACATGGCTCTAGGGCTGTGCAGATTCTTTGCTTGCTGAGTTGGGGCAGTTCGCGTTTGTTCTAGTCCAGTTCAAGGCTGCAGACCCAGTTCAGGTGGGTTGAATGGGAGTCGGATCGGTCTGTGTTCCCCTCTTTTTCATGATCTCGCCTGACGCACGACATCCTCGACCACCACCTGCTAGCTCTTGCGGTGGAGAGCTAGTGGCAATGTAGGGCTCGTTCTCCCTCTACCATCACCCAAAAGACTAACTTGAGGGGTCTGGATGTAGGTCTGGTCAAGGCAAAGAGAACTACCCACTTCATGTCCTTTACTGAGCCACTACCACAATGTGGGCTGATAGGAAGGTTGTGGCGCCTATCTATTCCACTACCTTGCTCTAACCGCAAGGTAGGAGATGGCTCATTATCCATCTATCGCACATCCTAGGGCCTAGGATCGTCTCCCACTAACATTGATCTGTGCCCTCTCCTTGGAAAGTATGACAACCACTGTATTCAACATCTAGGGTCAAAACTTGTCCATGTAGGCCCATCCCAAACCAAGGGGCGCGTGACACAACATATTAAGCCTAACTTAGGTCTATAAATCCTCAACCATGCACATTATTTCCCAAAAAATCAAACCTCAATAAATTCCTCTTGGAACCTCAAAATGCCACCAAATTTTAACCATAGCTTCCCTACCTCTCGAGCTACCTTCTATTAAAATGTGGTGACAAAACTCAACTATATGATTTCACTTATGTCATTGGACATTTAGGATTCCAAAAGTCCACTCCATCACATCCTACACACCTTAAAAGAAATTTCATCCTCGGAATTAAGACAGAAATACAGTCTTTCACACATGAGATCTAGCCAACAAGTAAGATTAAAGGGAGTCCAAAGGGTTCATTTACATGGTAAGAGGGAGGTTTATAAAGCTCTGGGTAAGAGAGAAGAGAAGGTTTATGTATCCTCCTACTAGGTTTGCCATGTATCCATGGCCTACATCATCATGTTCACGCAAAGAAATAGAGTCATCAGTTGTGGGATATAGGGAAGCCATTTAATATTACCTTAATAGACCAACCATCGACCTACAACATAGGGGAGCCATCAAATATTAATCCTTTGGCCACAAGGGTGAATACGCTAGCTCCACCATAGGTTTGCACGTCTACTTGGAGATCAATCGATCCAAGGACTTATGGAGAGGAAACCATCAACCCTCACATATCAAAGTACTACCATTATATCCCAACGCCATCTGATCCCAACTATCTAAGAAAAATCATCAAGTTCCACCACTCAAGGTAGCTCATCCATGAGGGGAAAACCCTAACTCAACACTAGATGGATGTCACCATCAAACCAAGGTACAACAAGGCACCCTAAGGCACAAATAACTCAAGAATGATAAAAAAACATGTAAGGGACAACATGAATGTGACAAATTGCAAGAAAAACCTCAGATATGGGTAAATTTCATAAAAGTCCAAAACAAGCATAAAATTGCATAACTTGCTCAAACAATGTCCAAACTGGACAAAAATTGAAACTTAAGCTTATAGCATGATATGAAAGAACATCTTAGCATTTAATTAAGATTTTAAGCATCCAACTATTATAAAAAAAACATGTTTATCCATTAAGCCAGGCCAGTGATCTTACAATCATAAACCCCTAACAAGGATTTCACCCCAGAAATCCTACGCGAATAAGGATGGGTACTTCCTACGCATCTCATCCTATAACTCCCATTTGGCCTCCTCCACACCAAGGTGATGCCACAACACCTTCACTAGGACTATATCCTTACTCTTAAACTTCTTCGCTCTCCTATCCAGAATCAACACGGGACCCTCCTCATAAGACACATCCTCCTCCAACTCAATCTCCACTGACCCAAATACTACTCTGAATCTGGGTGACACTTCCTCAACATGGAGACATGGAAGATATTGTGTAACCTATGTAGATCAGGCGGTAACTCTAACTTGTATGCCACCTTTCCAGCACGTGTCACGATAGGGTATGGTCCCATAAACCTAGGAGCCAACTTACCCTTACTACCAAACCTCAACACACCTTTCTAAGGGGAAACCTTAAGGTACACCTTGTCTCCCACTTGGAACTCATGTGGTCTATGAGGATTATCGGTGTACAATTTTTTCCTTCAAGGGTTGCCTTCAACTACTATTGTATCACCTTGATCTTATCCATGGCCTATTGCACTAACTCATGACCGAAAAGCTAATACTCTCTTATCTCATGCCAATAAAGAGGTGACCAACAACGTCTCCCATATAAAACCTCATAAGGTGCCATGTCTATGATTCTCTAATAGTTGTTGTTATAGGAAAACTCGATCAAGCTCAAATGGATGTTCCAACTACCAAGAAATTGCTGAACACAAGCTCTCAAGAGATCCTCCGAAGTTTGTATGGTCCTCTCAGATTGATAATCCGTCTATGGGTGGTTAGTTTTACTAAACCTCAGTTGTATCTCAAAAGTTGTATGCAAACATTCCCAAAACTGCCTTGTGAACTATGGACCTCTATAACATACTATTGTAATAGGAATACCATGCAGACAAATGATCTCATCAACATATACATGTGCCAACTTCTCTATTGTATACATCATCTTTATTGTAAGGAAGTGAGCTGATTTTATCAACCTATCAACTATCACCCATATGGAATTATGACCTTTGGCTTGCTAGGAAGACCAACCACAAAGTCCATGGTGATATGATCCCACTTCCACTGCGGTATCAACAATGGTTGTAATGTCCCAACATACTTCTGATGTTCAGCCTTGACCTGTTGACAAACTGGAAACTTAGTAACAAACTCTGCCACATCATCCTTCAATCCTGGCTACCAATATAGATCCTTTAGATTATGGTACATCTTGATATTGCCAAGATGCATCACTTACATCAAGGAATGATCTTTCTTAAGATCCATCTTCCTCAGTACCTTAGCATTTTGAACCACTATCCTATTATGAAAACATATTATCCCATCATTTGGCTCATGAAAGCCAATATACTTTCTGCTGCCCAACTCTGACCTAATATTTTATATCATGGTATCAACTTTTTGTGCATCCCTGATCTACTGCATCGAGGTAGGCTTCACCTAAAAATGTGCTAACAACCCTACAAATAGGGAAACCTCCAATGTCACATTCATTTGGCAAAGTGGTACTAACATGTCCCGCATGTGACACACCATAGAGACTAATTGTGCCTTGTTAGTAGATGATGATGAAGACAACTTCCTTCTCAGTGCGTCATCTACCACATTTTCCTTTCCTATATGGTAATCTATTTTGCAATGATAGTCCTTGATTAGATCCATCCTTCTCCTTTGCCTCATTTTCATCTCCTTCTTCGAGAAGATATACTGAAGGTTCTTGTGGTCAGTGATGATCAAACACTTCTCCCTTATAGATAGTTCCTCCAGATCTTTAGGGCATGAACCATTGTTGCAAACTCCAGATCATGTGTTGAATACTTTTCCTCATGTTTCTTAAGTTGTCGTGAAGCAAAACAAATCATGTTTTTGTCCTGCATCAAAACACATCCCAAGCCATCTTCAAAGCATCACAAAAGGTTATATATCCCTTCCCTTCTTCTAGAAGCACTAACACTAGAGAACTTGTCAACTTCTATTTCAACAGTTGGTATGAACATTGATACTTGTCATTCCAGATGAAAGGAACACCTTTCCTAGTCAATTTGGTTACGGGTAACACTATAGAAGTGAAGTTCTTTATGAATCTCCTGTAGTAGCCTACCAAACCTATGAAACTTTAAACCACAATTGATGTCTTGGGTTGTTCCCACTCCAGCATTGATTGTACATTCTTTGTGTCTACACAAATGCCCTTGGAAGATATGACATGTCCCAGAAAAGACACCTATGTCAACCAGAACTCACACTTACTAAACTTTGCATACAACATGAGCTACCTCAACAACGTCAATGCCTGTCGTAGGTGATGCTCATGCTATTGGTTGTCCATGGAGTATATCAAGATGTCATCGATGAATACTACTACAAACTGATCTAGATACAGCTTGAACATCTTGTTCATCAAATCCATAAAAGATGGTGTGTTGGTAAACCCAAATGGCATAACCACAAACTCATAGTGATCATACCTAATACTGAAAGTAGACTTGGGTATGCCATCCACCTTGATCCTCTACTGCGGTAACCTGACCTCAAGTATATCTTCAAGAACATTGTAGCACCCTACAAGTGATCAAATAGATCATTGATCCTCAAAAATGGGTACTAGTTCTTCACTGTGACCTTGTTCATCTGTCAGTAATCTATGCAAAGCCTCATGAAACCAAAATTCTTCTTCAAAAACAATACGGGAGCACCCCAAGAAAAAGTTCTCGGTCTGATGAAACCCTTATCTAACTGCTCCTGCAACTACTTCTTCAACTCCTATATCTCCACTAGTGCCATCCTGTGAGGTGCTTGAGCTATAGGTTTTGATCCAAGAACAATATTGATCTCAAAACCAATATCTCTGGGAAGGGGATCGCCTACAAACTCCTCATGAAAGACATCCTTGAACTCATGTACCATGGGTACCTTCTGGATACTAGGACCTCTTGCCTTGTATCCACAACATGTGCTATGAAAGAATCACACCCTTGTCTCAACAACCCCTCTACTATCACAACCAACACCAAACACGTAGGAAGAATCTTCCATTCTATTTGGAAGATCCAAGAAATATCTCCATCATAGAATGTCGCCACCTAGGAACTACAATCCAAAACAACCTTGTACTTCTCAAAGGTATCCATCCCTAGGATCACATCAAATCCAAGCTTGTCAAGTGGCATAGTTCCACTTAAATGTTGTGCCCAAACAAGGAAAGATCACAAGAGGTAAACACCTCCCGCTACTCAGCAGAACCAACTAAAGAGGTTTCTAGAAAAAGGCTATCATATCTACTACAAATAGGCATATTACAACTACTTATCACCTCTATAGTGATAAAATTGTGTGTCACCCCTATCTCAAAAAAAACATACATAAAAGAAGATGCAGATAAGTCAAAATGAAAATGTTCCATATGGCATGTCACGAAATGTGGATTTACCACTCCCTTTGGCTAGCTCATAGTGTAGAATCTAGTTGTCACCTGTTGTCATCCTCGACCTCTTCCAAGTGGCCTAGAAGATCCTACCCATAATGCCTGACTACTACTAGTGTTGCTATTAACCTTGTTGACTCTACCTCATATGTAGTGTCACTTCCTCATCCTTCATATGGAACGTCCACCTTATATTCCCTACTTGTCCACACTTATGACAAGTCCTCGAATTGTATTGTGGTCTAGATGGACCTATCACTAACATTGATGTGGAACTACATGCTACTTCTGGTGGAAAACATTAACCCTTTCTCATAGATCATTTTGACTATACTCCCAATCTCATCTCAGAAAAAGTTACTCTTTGTTGTGACTTTTGGTACTGTCCTAAATAAAACCTTAGCTTCTTCAAGCCACCGGACGTTTGTCCTTGAAATTGATCTATCCACTTCTTAGCATTGGCTTCACGCTTCATAACAACAAACCTCTTAATCCTTCTCAAAGACTCCACAAAGGTAGAGAACCTCTCTCTATTTTCCAAAGTTAATGTTGTGGTGGATAACTCTGAGCTCAAACCCTTCTCAAACCTATGGATCCTCTCTTTTTCCGTTGCCTCGATATGAGGAAAAAACCTCAGAATCTCCATGAACTTTGCCACATACTCATTGATGGACATCGATCCATAACACAAATTCTTAAACTACACCGTCTTTCTTCCAAATATGTCTCAGGGAAGTATCAACTCCCAAACTCCCATTGAAACTCTTCCCAACCTATAACAACTCCAGGTCTCTTCTCTTCCTCTACGGCTCACCAATGGCCAACACTACCCTTCCACAGATAAATCGTGTGCTTCACCTTGTCCTGTTCTAGGATGTTCAAGATCTAAAATCCTTCTCAAGCTCCGTCAACTACATATCAACGTCTACTAGATCTATTGTACATGCATACTCAATTGCTCCAACACGTCTCAGCCTCTCAAATGGCTTCCCAGAACCCTAAGATTTTGCATTAGATACAACTACCCTAGATTGTGGTATGGGTTCTCTATCCACTAAGTGCATAATTGTTGCATGAGATGTCTAAACATGGACTGGAAAGCTGGATTTGCCATGGTGCAAGATCAAACTGAGGAATTGTGGGCTGCTTTGGCCCCGTC
This sequence comes from Alisma plantago-aquatica, assembly GCA_963693085.1. NCBI lineage: Eukaryota > Viridiplantae > Streptophyta > Magnoliopsida > Alismatales > Alismataceae > Alisma > Alisma plantago-aquatica. Next base: position 292,181,474 of record OY856413.1, on the reverse strand, counting down.
TCATGCACTCTCTCATTACGTGCTTGCCTCCTACCACCACCTAGTGCAATGAGGCTAATCTACACATGTTCTTCACATTCTACAAACATACCTTTATAAGAATAAATACTGATTAGATATGTTGGATTACGTAAGAATAGACACAAAGCCTAAGTCTTATGTCCATGTAGACTCAACAAACCTAAAGCCTTGATACCAACCTAACATGTGACAAACCGCCACACTTTAGGAGATTACTAAAAACCCAAAACATTATTGATCACTAATTAACCACATAACCACAAAAGAGGGTAAATTAAAAATGATTTAGACATCCCTAACAAGTTCGGAAACATTTACATATAAGTCCAACAACCTACATATAAGCACATGCCATATCATATTCTTACATGTATGTCCAGTGGCATCATCCACAACCTGTATATACAAAAGAGATGTGTTACATATATACATTCCATATACAAACATTGAATACTTCCTAAAACTTGAGTCAATAAACATATCATCTAGAAAACATCCCCTTCCAGGACCTGAGAGTACATGGATGACTCTAGGGCACGACTAACAACTACTAGCCAAACTTTTTCTCCTACTACTCTCCAAGCTTCTCTTCTTCACCTCTGCAAACCTGACCACTTAACTGACGACCACCTAAAAAGATTGGAGACCCACAAGGTGAAACTGATGTCCCAGCAAGAGATATAACTCTCAACGAAAGGTTATTGATTACAACAGATTATATTATTAAACAAGCTAAGTAGTGTTAAGTAGATTAAACTTGTTAAGCAAGTTAAACATATAAGCATAGCTACATGCATGATTAACAATGTATGTAACGGAACATATAAACTATAATTTACTAATAGTTGACTGCTCTTGTTGAGTAACATAAAATCTAGCAGTATAAGAAATAAGGTAAGGGTTAACATCAAATGTGAAGTGGATTTAACCCTAACATATATACTACACGGCTGTGTTACATCTTTTATTAAGCCCTGGGGAGTTTGAGTCATACCAATCAAAGTTTAACTAATAACTGCTTGGTCACAATTAGTTGGTACAAGATCTAGGAGATACGAAATCCTAAGTTCTTCTCTACCCTCATTCATTACGAGTCTGTTGTAATGACACATAAGGTCAAGCTGTAATATAACCTAGTTTTTCCTTGGTACAGGTCACGACACTAGTGAAACAACTCAGTTCACCCTTATAAAGGTCACATTACTAGTGAAATAGGGTCCTCAAACTTTAGCATCTGAAGCACAACCACAACTATCTTCAATCACTTCACATTACCAATATTTGAGGTATGATCATATTTGTTCTCCTATGAAGGTATGACCGCAACCATCCTCAAAACCTTGGATTGGGATGTTAAGGAAACATAGTCACTTGCACCCCACATACGCAACAATATGTGCTCCAAGCTTCCCATAGGCTCCTATTGGTTTGGTCTAAGTCATAAGTTCTATGGAACTCATTTTCTGGGAACTGTAGTTCAGTTCTTGGAACTTGAGTTCCATTTAGCACAATGTGATTGGTTTGTTGTAATTGTAAATATGGAGATCATTAAAAATATTATTAATTTTTACTAAGTAATATAAATAAGGATGGAGAAGATAAAAAAAACATATCTATGAAAAATGATAATATTCTTAAATCATAATAACCTCAACAAGTGGTTGTGGTGCAAATATTTCTCCTTTAAAAAATATATTGTTATGGTACAATTATGATCTTAATAACAATACTATGATTAAAATCACATCACAATATTTTTAGTTCACTTTGTGTGTACAAATTATTGTATAATTTCCTCATTTCTTATGCTTGTAAATATAAGTTTTGGTTCATCATTGTTCAACACAATGTATAATATTAATTTTGACATTATTTTTGTAGGGAATGTTTACTATGTTATTCATACATGGTTATAGTTAATTATCATTTTTCACATCATATTCTTTAAATGTGAAGAATAAAAATATATTAGGTAAATCACAATATTTTCAAATTGTGCAGTGTGTTTTTTTGTCATGATGTTTGTATTTTTTATTTTGTAAATCCCACTAATAATGGTGGTTATAGTGTAAATTATTTACATAGTGCGATTGTAATGTATGATATTTTGTCATACTAAGTAAAGATTTTTGAAATAAAATATATCTACACCATTAGTATTTCTGGTCATAAATATTTTACATGTGTAACTTGTCACGAATGAAGAATATAATTGTATAAGAAATGTTGTTATTTGTCCCATAACTCATATTCTGCTCTTTTTAAGAGGGAACTCAGGAACTGTATTTTATATGTAAGTTTGTAACTCACCAGAAGTCACAGAACTCAAGTTCCAACACTTAACTCATTTTCTACTCTTTTTAAGAGGGAACTCAGGAACTGTATTTTGCATGTAAGTTTCTAATTCACCAGAAGTCACATAACTCAAGTTCCAACACTTACTTTAAACCAGTCATGAAAAGCTACTTCAAGAACTCTAGTTGATAAGTTTTCTGGACCTGTTACAACAAACCAAGTGGAACCTTAGGAAAACTTGTTTCCCAGTCTAGCAAGACCCGCCACTAAATGGTTCTATGACACATAGAACTACATGATTAGTTAATGTCAATTGGGTGAATTAAGCCTGGATCAAATAACTGAACATACAAACCTTAATTCATTTCCAACAAGCATTGATATATAGCAACTTTAGAAGATATAAAATGCATGAGACATGTTCCCGATCACAATCCCACATGGTACTATTTCATTACCATTCATGAGACTATAAACGCCATTACACAACCACATGATACCAATCCTTGTCACATCATGAAGAGAATCACGCCTCCATCAGGGCTCAACCTTGCCTAATGATCATTAAGACAATCACATCATTCCTTGTCAAAACATCATTATCTTTCAATACCTTGTAACAAGGCTCAACAAACAATCACCATACTTGTGATACATAGGTTTAGCATAACATTGCATTCATAAGCTTATGATGTTCATATGGTAACACATTTGGGTTACAACAACATTAAGAAAATATTACATCATCATGTTCATCACACAAAGAAGCTAATTTCAGCTAACCATCATCACCTATATGTATTAGGGTTAGGTGTAACAAGATAAACTAGATTGGTGTTATACATCAACTCATTATGGTGATTGTTAGTTTACATTCATAAGAGGGAAAAGGTAGGTGCAACAACGCCATTTCCCGAAAACCCCCTATTACGGATGGCCAAGAAACTAGAGACGTTATCCCAAAAATAGGATCAAATGGTTTTGCACATAATAAAAAATAATTTATAAATTCTACTAAACTAACTAAACTTGGTACATGATAAACAAAAATATTTTCACCTACTTTTATAAAATATGGGTTCTAGAATTTTACCAAGAAATAAATCATCTATCTATATCCTTCAACCCTTACTTCATTTGATTGCTTTCAATGTCTTCCTTCCTTGAATGCCCAATTTCCAACAAGATTATCATAAAAAAATTGACAATCAAAATGTCGGTCAGTATGATAGGTCATACTGGTATGTGGTGGAAACAAGATTTCCCAAGTAATGGTAACAACATAATTCAGCAATTATTGTTTAACTAAACAAATCTAACATTTTCATTATGACTACCCAATCTAGGTATCTCCACCCTCTGTCATAACCCCTCAGGGCCTCATACTGTAGTATTCGCTGCTTTCCCCTATTCAAGCAGATGACTTCATCATATCTCCCCCTGATCAGGTGGGTGACTTCTCATGTACCCCCTATTCAGGTTGGTGCCAAAATGTGCCTTCCCCTATTCAGGCAGATGGCCTTTCCATAGACGCAATAGTGGCCTAAATTGGGCTAGTCAAGTCCATACATAATGTGATAATCATAGTCACTTTAAAGTTTGCATGAAAAGAAATAAACAAAAAAGCATATATCTTCAATTCATGTGAAGAAATCTTTGGGAAACCATGTGAAACTACAAGAAATATTCTTAGGCGTATCCACATACATGTCTCAGGAGAATTTGCAGTCCAAAAAAGAAGAAGTAAGATTAACCAAACAATCAACCTAGCAAGTCAACCTGAAATGTAAGGCATACATCAATGTGTCACTACATGATTCTAAAATCTATCAAAGGACTGACTTGATTCTCAAGTTAGGTTTTTATGTCCACTTCCTTATTCAATTACCCATAACATCCTATCAATCCATTTATTGCTCTTTTCCAATTTCTTAATCCACAAACCCTATTTTTAAGTTCCATATATAATTTTGTGCTACGAAAGGTGTCTTTTATAAAAAAGTACCCATCTTTATCATTTTTAAGTCAAATTAGGGTTATAGAGATAGAAAGATGGATATTTGGTACTTTTATGTTTATTGGGTTGACAAACCCTAATTTCCATCATTTAGTACACCTTAATTCATAAAGAAACCCTAATCCTTCAAGTCTTGGTTTATGATTTCCATATGAGTCCAAGGTATTCCTTTTATTCATAACAGATCAATCATTGATTAAAAATATCAACAAAGTCTATTAGATTCATCAACACTCACAAATTTGGGTTTTGATCCATTTAGTCAATTTTAAAGATAGAAACTTTACTTTTCAAATTGGAAGAAAATATAGGCCAAGATCATAATTTTATTGTGTAGCTTGCATTTTTGTGAAGATACATATATTATTTGCTACTTTTGGATAATCCTATGATTTCCTATGATTTTTGAAATTTCATCTTTTCTAACCAATCACAGGACGCCACATAGGAAGCATGCTCGTGTGGAAAACTAATAATCGAGTGAGAAAAAGAGATGAAAAAACTAGAATATCCTTACCCTCAAAGAGGAACACATGGGGCAAATTGGTCTTTTTCCCACAACCCTTTTCCAACCTCAGGTTGTTTCTTCTTTGCAAGCCAGGAGTCAACTCGTGGGTTGACTATGAGATTCCCACCCTCCAAGCTTTAAGCAAGGACACGTGAACCTTCGCATGGGTACCATGAACTCAATGCACCTCTCAATTGCTCTGAGACAGTCTAGAATAGTGGGAAAATGTAGAAAGAACCTTCGACAAGTCAGCGGTGAAGATAGGGGTGAAGATTGCACTGCGTTAGGCAATTGGAGATGGGAGAGTGCTCAACAACTTGGGAGCGATTTTTAGGGCTACTTGGTAGGTTTGTAGAGGGGTTGTGTACCCCCTTTTATACTTGGCCATGGTGGTAGGGTCCCTGGGGTTTGGGAAAAACTCCTAGAAGCCACGAAACTGGGTGAAATCTAGGGTAGGTGAGGTATGTTTGATCTCACAAATCCAATGGGAAAATTTCCAATTGTGATCATGCATTGATGATCGTGAAAACCGATCTAGGAAACTATGGTTTCTTAATCTCCCTTCTAGGAAGGATCGTGAGCTAGAAGATAAGTGTCTTCCTTTGGATCTTGGATCCAACGGTCCAGATTATACATGAAAGAATAAAAAATTCTTATTATAAATAAAAAAATTGTGACACTTAATATTTTCCAGCCTATTATCCACACTTTATGGATTTTTTTAAAATCCATATCTCCTAAACCATTAATCCTATTAATCCCAAGTTTTAAGGGATAATTCTTTATGATGTAATCTCCCTGTGGACACAATTTGGGATGAAAACACAAAAAGAATAACTCTTTTTATTCATATGCAAGTCATACACTGAAAAGGCCTATATTATGCATTAAAACTCATATTTTCTCTTTCTTTCTTATCTATTTTCTTAATTTTGACTTTTCTAGATATTAAAAGGCAAGTGGACCTAAAACCATCCTATTGGGGCCACTTATGCCACCTTCTAGAGAATTCTGTATTTTTCTTAAAAAAACGTATGTTATTTATTTTCTTCTTGCCTTTCCCTTATTATGGGTTTTTCTTTTGTCCTTTATCCTTTTACACTTCCATTGGTTTATTAAAATAGGGAAAAACATGAAGTTCATTATTTAAGATAATTTTGCAAAGAAACCCAAGTTATAAAATAATGCACACAAATTTTCAATCAAGTCTTTTTGTTATGAAATATTTTCACAAAATACAATCAAAATTGGGGTTATAACATCCTTCCCCACTTATAAGAATTTGTCCTCAAAATTCAGCTAATCACATAAATACGTCTGGATAGGATTTTTCCATATTCGTCATCAATTCCCATGTAGCTTCATTCTCTCTATGGTGCTTCCACAGAACCTTTACCATCTCTATCTTTTTGTTTTTGAGTTCTTTCACCTTAGTATCCAGCACTCTCACAGGTTACTCAAGATATGTCAGGCTCCCCTAGAGCTTAATAGGTTTAATGTTCATCACCTGGTTAGGATCTTTCACATATCGCTTCAGATTGGATACATGGAACATGTCATGCATCATGCTATACTATGGGGTAGGGCCACATGATATGCTACTTCACTAATCCATTCGAGAACTTCAAACATACATACATATTGAGGACTCAACTTTCCTCTATTCTTAGCTGTACCTTGGAGGGGTCAGATCTTCATAAACACATGTTCACCCACAGTGAAATGTAAATTAGTCTGCGTTGCATCTACATATGACTTTTGTCGATCTTCGACTCTCTTCAGCCTCATCCAGATCAAAGCAACTTTATCAACATAAATATGAAGTTCCTTTGACTTCAACAAGGTCCTCTCACAAACCTCATCCCACTAAAGTGGTGATCGACATGACCTTCCATATAGCGCTTCATATGGAGGCATCCCGATATTGGCTTGGTAGCTATTATGATAGGCAAACATAGCTAAAGGCAAGTACCACTCCGATGATGCACCCCAATCGAGCACACATGCTCTTAACATGTCTTCTAAAGTCTAGATCGTTCTCTCTGATTGTCCATCAGTCTGGGGTGGTAGGCGGTACTAAATTTTAGCCTTATCCCAAGTTCTTCATGCACCTGCTTCCATAACTTCGAGGGAACTTGGGTTCACGATCATAAATAATTGAGCTTGAAATACCATGCAGACAGACTATCTCCTGGATATACAACTCAGTTAAGTCTGAAACTTTGGCAGTAATCTTCAAGGCAAGGAAGCGTATCGACTTGGTTAAGAGGTCCATCACAACCCATATAGCATCATGACCTTTCTTGGTCTTGGGAAGACCCACCAGAAAGTTCATGGTGATATGGTCCCATTTCCTTTCATGAATCTCAATCAATTGTAGTAATTCTCCGAGTCGCTAGTGTTCAACCTTCACCATTTGGCACGTGAGACAACTGGACACATATGCCACTATGTCTTTCTTCATTCCAACCCACCAAAAATATTGTTGCAAGTCTTTAAACATCTTGGTAGTTCCATGGTGTACAGTATACTTAGATCCATTAGCTTCTTGTAGGATGTGAGTCTTAAAAGGTGATTTCTCAAGAACCCAAATACAATTCTTGTATCAAATCCCTCCATCCACACCCAAGGATAGGTGTGTCTGAGTCTTTTCCAGCAAACCTTTCATCATTTCAAGCTCTGTGCTTGCTAGCTTGGAAGCTACTAACTCAGTCAGCAAGTCAGGTTTTAACTAAATGTTAGCCAAATGAATTCGATCTTCTAACAGTTGTGGGGCCCATCTAGCAAACTCTTCTAGTTCCCTCCACTAGGTAGATAAGACGATTGCACATCTAAGTTGTTTCTGACATAGGGAATTTTCCACCAAATTGGCCTTTCATGTTTGGTACACGATGGTGAAATCATACTCCTTCATATATTCCATCCATCGTCTTTGTCTCAGTCTGAGGTCCTTCTGAGTCAGGAGATACTTCAAGATTTTGTGATCATTGAGGATTTCAAAGGTAGCACCATATAAGTAGTTTGGCTAGATTTTTAGGCTATGTATAATCACAGCCAACTCCAGGTCATGTGTTATATAGTTCAATTCATTTGGCTTGAGTTGTCGGGATGCATAAGCGACAACATGGATATTATGCTCTAGCACACATTCAAGCTCCATTTTGGATGCATCATTGAAGATCATGAAACCTTCATTGCCAGATGGTAGAGTCAACACAGGGGTTGTGGTCAATTTCTCCTTCAACTCTTGGAATCCGGCTTCACTCAATTTAGAGCATATGAACTTTTTATCCTTACGAGTGACCATGGTAAGAGGAAAGGTGGAAATTGAGAAATCTTGGATGAACCGTTGATGATATCCAGCCAATCCCAGGAAACTACAAATTTCAGAAGGATTCTTTGGTGTTGGCCAATCATGTACAATAGACACCTTGGCATGATCTATTAATATCATTCCTCCTGAGATGATGTATCTAAGAAACATGACACGATCAATCCAAAACTCACATTTTGAGAACTTCTCATAAAACTTCTTCTTCCTCGAGATTTCAAGGACTCTAACCTAATGTCTCGGTGTTGGTCTAGGTCATCTGAGTAGACTAAGATGTCATCTATGAACACTATAACAAAAGAGTCAAGGAAGGGTTGGAACATAGTGTTCATGAGGTTCATAAAAATGCTTGGGGATAGTCCAAACGACATGACTAGGAACTCATAATGGCCATAATTTGTACAAAGCAGTTTTCAGTATGTATTCATTCTTAACTCGTACCTAGTGATACCAGAACCTTAGATCAATCTTGGAAAAGACTCGAGGTGACTTAAGTTGGTCGAATAGGTCATCAATTATGGGTAGAGGATACTTGTTTTTTATGGTAGCTTGGTTTATCATGCAATAGTCAATGCACATACAGAGTGATCCATCCTTCTTCTTTATGAAGAGGACTAGAGCTACCCAGAGTGAGGTACTAGGCCTAACGAAACCCTTGTCTAGAAATCCATGTAGTTGCTTCTTCATCTGTAACAGCTCAGCAGGCACCATCCTATAAGGTTCCCCAAAGATAGGGTTCATTCTGAGAGCTAACTCTATGGTGAAATCCACCTCTCTCACTGGAGGTAGGCCAGGTAAAGAATTTGGGAACACACACATATTCCCAAACTACCTCTATCTCTCCTAAGGGTATAACCCTAGATTCAGTGTCTGTAACAACTACTATGGATGCCTAACAACCCTTGGATATCATTTATTCTGCTTCTAAGGCCGACACAAATAGACTAGTGGTTGCATCCTTCCTAGCTCTAATGTTTAATGGTGGGTGATCGGGCCTCTTTATCACAATCTTTTTCTCCCTACAATTATAGGTGTAAAGCCAATCCATGCTAATTGTCACATCAAATTCATTCATGTCCAACAAAATAAAATCGGTAGGGAAGTCATGACTCATATAATTAACAGGTAAAATAGGAGTTTTTAAAAGAGACATGAAAATTCGACCACTCAAGGTAGTGACATCTACCACATATCCTAAATACTAAAAATCCAGAAAGAGCATAGTTGTAAGATTTCTCAAAATGAAAGTATTTGTTGATCTATAATCATAAAGAGCTTTCACACTTTGTCCCATAATTTCAAGCATGCCTACATAGTTTTCATGATAGTCAAGCTTCCATTACATTGCATCAACAAAGATGGAAAAACTACTCTAAGGGTTATTACCCTCTATCAGATCGTTGTCATTAGCCTGGGCTTCCTCATTGTCGATGATGAAAACTCGAGCATGTTGACACTCTCCTCTAAGTGGAACTGGTGGGGCTACTACTGCTGGTTGTGTCACTGGTGGTGTTGCTACCACTGGCTGAGATGCCATTGGGGCTTGTCCTCTTAGGTCAGGAAGGGGGTAGTTAGCTCGGAAGTTTCCCTCTTGCTAGCATCAGAAACACCCTTTTCTTCTGAAGCGGCACTTTCCTGGATGGTATCTCCCACATTTACGACATCTAGATGATGCCCCTTGTTATCGATGCTCATTGTGGGGCTTTCCCTTTCCTCCCTTGCCATGGTGACGACCCTGGTTCTTCTTATTATCATTTTTTGGGATGGAACTTCCTTTAGTGAAGGTGACATATCCTTTGGGTTGGTTCTTCTGTGGCATGAGAATCTTCTTCATGTCCAAGGAAAAGTTGAGAGCTTCAGAGAGTGTTGTGGGCTTGCTCGCCATGACATGGGGCTTAATGGCAAGGTGAAGTCTGTCTGCAAAATGTTCCACCCTCCTTTCTTCAGTCAACATGTAGAAAAAATGCTCTAAGAGGAAAAATGTAACAACCGTCTCGCGAAAACAGGATTAACTAATGCGGAAGCGAATTATTTGCAGCGGGTTACTGAAAATCACTAAAAATTTAAAACTTTTTGCAAAGAGATCCATTCACATGAAAACTCTTTAACCATGAACCAAAGTGTTTCCATTTCATCCTGGATCACAAGTACACAGCCTGTACAATTCCTTTTTAAGGATTACAACATTGACTGCCCTGTTAACAAATATACACAGGCAGTATAAAACTTTGAGGCATTAAGCCAAAACTCTGATTGAATCATTTAAAACTCCGAGGACCTGAGAGTACATAGACGACACATAGGACTACTATCTATATGACTTGACAAACAATATCTCCACCTGAGATCTCATTGCTGTCCTTGTTGTTGTTGTTGCTTCTGCTCATCTCTGTTCTAGGGATTTCCTGCCTTGCCTTCCATGCATACCTAAAAATGTTTTCCCATGGGGGTGAGACAATTGAAAATTGCCCCAGCGAGAGATATAACTCTCCGCCAAAAACATTATTATTGCAGTTTATCAAATTAAAACTGAGTAGGGGTTACTTTTACATTATCAGGTAGAATTATTCATCATAGAATAGAATAAGATAATCGCCACTCTCAAGGAGGTCATTGCATCTACCCATGGTAGATAAGTAATTCATCTGTCTATTTTGCAGAGAATATAAAGAAACATAATTAACATTTATCTACTAAGGAATGCACAAAGAAATGCAACATCAGCCAATGAATCTCCGTATTCAATCCTTAAGCAAACATGCTATACGGCTGATTACATTTTACAATCACACTTATGCCCTGAGGAGATGAGGTATACCACTCATACTCCAACCGACCACGGTTACGTAAAGCATCAGTACCACACATAGGTCAATGGAAGAGCCAGATTCCCATGACCTCAACTATCTCGGTCAGTACGAGATAACATGCAGGACATCTTGTGTCTCTGCTAGATAGCTTTCCAGGGTATACTGGCATCATCGCTATTAGAGTTATATCCCATAGCATATACTCTCTTTAGGATATGGCCCGTAGCCAATGCCCGTTATTATTTTGTGGAGTCATGGCTCGTAGCCATGCTCTTATTGGGGTATGGTCCGTAACCAATCTCGTTCATAGGACATAGCCCGTAGCAATGCCTGTGGGGAATAAGGATATAATTGCCCAATTACCCCCACATATTCAAAAATATGCATTCCGAGTAAACTCGTTTCACCATTCAGCTAATTCTGACGCTGATGGATCTGTGATCAGGGCAACTACATTATATGGTATCACTTGATTAATTAAGTACATTATCATATTCTTTTAGCATCAGCCAAGTTTCCAAACATAACTTAATAAGACAAATGCTATAAAGAAAACATGTACTATTTCCATTAATCACTTCTCAGTCTTTATAAGACATGGGGATCTCAGTCCCTCATTTCAATACTGGGAATTTTCATTCCTTTGCAACTCAATGCCATAATCATATGGTTCTGGTTATTCAAACCCTTAGCTCATCATTGAGCATTATTACCACTTTTTCAGGTAATTATCACCTTCAGGTCACCTGACCAAGGTAAATATGATGCTTATTACATAAACATCTTCTCATGGCACTTAAGGCCCATTACTTCTCTTATTACCTCATACTAGGCAATAAGGTATAGCATGGCACATAAGGCCCAATAAAAAATGTCAATACATAAAATGTCATAGCTCATACCTGGCTATGTTCATCATCACATCATACCTGCATGGTTAGTACAGATCATAATACATCAATTTCATATCCGCACCATGCAAAACAATATATAACATCATTATTCAAGGGTAACACCACTATTCCCTTACCAGGGTTAGGGTTTCCCATTTCTCATTAATTCAGACCCTCTTGAGTTAACCAACTTTATCTTGTATTAAGGTATTTCCCCTCTTAATACATTCCATCACAGAATACTCACCCTTAGCATATAATGCATAGGCCACACATTAGAATTGTCCAGCTATCTCACATGATATGGACTTATCTTAGTCTAAGGCATAACTTTATTATAAAGTTGGCTATAAACAATCACAATGATACACCCTCAACTAGGGTTTCACAAGGATACACCCTCAACCATGGTTCACAATGATACACCCTCCATTAGGATTTCACAAGGTTACACCCTCAACCAGGGTTCACAATGATACACCCTCCACTAGGGTTTCACAAGGTTACACCCTCAACCAGGGTTCACAATGATACACCCTCCACTAGGGTTTCACAAGGTTACACCCTCAACCAGGGTTCACAATGATACACCCTCCACTAGGGTTTCACAAGGATACACCCTCAACTAGGGTTTACTAACATCCTAATTAGTGATTTCACATGTAGACAACCTCTTATTAAGGTTATACATTAAATCAGCCTCAATTAGGGTTTACATCATGTATTGGGTCCATGCATTTGTTATGCATTAATGACTAGTACCATTAAAGGTATCTCCCACCTAATCACATTAGGTTTTCAAAAAAGGTTTGATCAATTAGACCTTCAATAACATGAGGTATCCAATTGAATTAACCAAATTGAACCACACTCAATTCTAATCAATGGAACTTCAACCAATTGGATCATCAACTCAATCATCATTTGAATCATGGCTCACCCCTCAATTGGGAATTCAATTATGGTCTGATCTCAATGGGATTAGGGTTTATAAACACCAATTAGAGCTTTGAAGTTGATCATCAATCATGCTACTAATTGTGTTTCAATTGATTGCATTGGACCTTCAACCATTGAATTCATGGAACCAATCATCAATTGGACCTAAGCTCATACTTCAATTGAGTTTAATAGGTCAACCTTCAACTAATTTGACCCTCAATTTACCCTCAATTGGTCATCAATTAGGGCTTGATTCAATTGATTTAGGGTTTGGAATCGAAGATCCAACAACACTCATCAATACAAGATTGGTTACTTTGAAACTATTGAACCATTATCCAAATTGGGTATGACCTGACCCCAAACGGTCTTGAGGTCGTTTGGATGACCTCCAAACGGTCTTGAGACCGTTTTCCCATCATATCACTCAAATCCAAGCCATCCAATTAAGGTTTGGATCATTGGATTGATCACCAAATCAGCATTGCATTGTATAACATCTTGGTAGCTTTAGACCTTCAAACACCTAACCATACTCAACCCTAGACCTCCAAACGGTCTTGGGTGACCACCAAACTGTGATGGAGTGGACCTTTGGAATCCTTAAATATCAGTGGTCTAACAATTGAGTTATGGCACCAAAATTTTAGTGGATTGAAGTTTGAGTTAAGATGAAGATATATGTTCAAAACTTAGTAACTTTTTGATGTACCTAGAGGGAGCTTTTTTTAAGGTTTGAAATTGTTTAAATATTGGATGCATTATAATGCTTTGGATGAAGATATAAGTCAGTTGTCTATGTTCTAATCAATGGATATGTCACACACCCCTAGTCTTCGTTGTGAGTATGTTGTGATGGATTGGTTAAGTGGGGTCCTTTCATAGCCCTTGGATGTAGTCAAACGAATGAGCAGTTGAGGCAATCATAGGCACCATGCTTCAATTTGTCCCATGTCATGATTATGGCTGGATAACTAGATGTTCAACCTCTCCATGATGAAAGCCACTACTAGACCTTTACATCAGTGGTATTGGCTTAGAAATAGCAGAGAGGTAGTGGTTGGTTCCCCCTGCCCTCTCCATCACATCCTGTGACGTCCCCGGATTTTCTAAAACTTAGTCTGATGTGAGACGTCCAAATTGAAACCCTCACCTCAGCGAGAATCCCAATTTAAACATCCCACATAAGGCTAAGAAGAAGAAAATCAAGGGAGTCAAAAGGAAACAATCAATAGCACATGTACATGAACAATAATAAAACCATACACACATGTTCACCATTCAACATATAATTACAACATGAATTGCTACAACATTTGATATTACATATTGAACAGCAAACCTATACATATACATGTACTACCACTAAACTACAGGATCTTAAGACAACAGGTCCACCTGTACATCAGCTCGCCACACAACTCTCAACTATCCTGGATCTTCAAGAGAATAACCATAACCTAAACAAAAGATTACATGCGGTACACGTCAGCACAATATTTCATGAATATTGTACTGAGTACGCCTACGTGTCTTTTATTTACCTCTCATCATATCTTGGCAATAAGATAAAACTAATGTACTTGGCAGTTATAAAGAAATATAAGAAAATCATATACTTGCATGAAGATGTTCATTAAAAAAAGAGAACACAAATTTTAAACTTATTTCCATCATATATCTCGTGCATCTGCCCATAGGGCTTTGATGTCTTTAGGCCTTGTCATATGAATCGTACATCTGCCCCTAGGGCTTTGATGTTTATCAATGCACTGTACTACCAAAGAGTTTAGTGCTATCATATGATGGATCAGATATCTTATATTTCATGTGTTCATAGCCATAAGTATGGAAAATCAAGAAACATATCATGCAAGAACAATCATATCATCCAATATCATATGCCAAGTATTTTACTACACATATAACACAAGCATATTGTATAATAAGCCAAGTAAGAGGTAATAGCGTACCTTCCAAAGAGACATCCTAATCACATATACTCCTGATGTCATCTATAACCTTGGTCAAACCTGAACAAGACAAGATCATATACTATCATCAGGTTCTCATTATCTTACATCTCATCTTAACCCTAATCATGTTCATATTAGGGTTTTCTTACTCATTTGTATATGTGTACCATTACTTGTATTCTTGTCTTATAATTATCTCACTGATGTCATTTTCCAGATTACATATCATTATCAAAGTTCATCATTTGAACATTAGGTTCCATATCCTTTTTGTGCACATATTAACCCTAGGTTACATCATTAACCTAGATTAGGGTTTATATCACATTAAGAGAAAACATCATCATATAACATGGATTCTATTCATCATTATGATCTCATAATTAATATTGAGGTTCAATATACTGATATGAGTTGTCTCTGTAAATTTCATCATTTATAGAGCATGTATGTATTTATTCATTTCTTTTAGGGTTATTAGCCCTAGATAGAAATTCTAAGAAAATTACATGATTCCATGCATCGAAAACATAACTTCTGACATCATATGCATTCTAAACATTATTATATACTTACTGACATTTTTCCATAATTTTAGGTCTTCGTTTATTATTTATTATACATGAAAAGACCATTATACATCTTGCAATATATCACTGAGATTTATGCATCAAAAGACTAGTATTAAGGTTTCATGTGGTTCTAAACATTTTTCTGAGAATTTGGGTACCTTATTTGTATTTTTTTGATAATCAAACTATTTTCTACAAATTATCAAAGATCTGTAAGATTTTGGGGTATTTACCTCTCTGAGCCAATGGCACTCCGCCACGTGGCCTTTAGTTGGGGCACGACTCCTTGCTTGGTCTGCTTGAGCCGTTTGAGTTTGTGGTCTAACCCAGTTTAACTTTTCTTTCTGCCCTCGGTTCTTTCTTTCTCCTTCTCACGCAGTTTCCCCTTTTCTTCACTCCGTTCTGGTGTTCTTCTCGCACGATCGCAAGGGCAGCCATATGGCTGTCTTCGTGGGCTCCTCTTAGCACGAATCCGCCAGTGCACAACAAGGCAACAAACGGCCTCCTCTCCTCATGATCTATGGAAGTGGGCACCCTCTGCTCATGCTAGCGTCGCCGACCTTGAGTCTGCCCTGACGGCCGTCTGCGTCATTCGGCCGCATCGCCAGGACGCCGGCGCAACCTGATATGAGAGTCTGCTATGGACTCTGCACCAACCTCCGGTCTCCATCCTCCAGTGCACACTACGTAGCGAGTTCCTGCTCCTCGCCATCATCCTCACGCCTGCGGGATACACCCAACGCGAGCCCCGCTCTCCGCAACAAGCATCACATTGCCGCAAATCTCTTCTCCGACTGGACGCTGCCCAGATCAGCTTCGAGCCGCCCTCTCTAATTTGGTTGCCTGGGAGCCAGTCGGTCTAGCTGGCTGCTGTGGACTGGTGCACCTCCTCACTCCCGTCTGTAGTGCTTCAAGGATCTCAACGCCGGCGTTGGCTTCACTTTTCTGTCACTCCTTGCTGGGCGTGGGCGCCTACCTAGAAGAACGAAGAGCAAACCTGTCGCCTCTGGGTCACTATCTCACAATCAGCGCCTCCATGCTAGGGTCTCCAGTGAGAGAAACTACCTGATATGTGTTC
This sequence comes from Alisma plantago-aquatica, assembly GCA_963693085.1. NCBI lineage: Eukaryota > Viridiplantae > Streptophyta > Magnoliopsida > Alismatales > Alismataceae > Alisma > Alisma plantago-aquatica. Next base: position 292,165,031 of record OY856413.1, on the reverse strand, counting down.
CTTCTAGCTCTTTGTGGCTCCTCCCTGGCTCCAATACTCACCTCCATCACAAGGGATCCCTCCAGGTCGATATGGCTCCACCATAGCCTGCTGTCGCTGGGGCTGGTCTGATGTTGGACCCGCCTGCTACCCCCTCTTCGGTGCGAGATCAGCAGATATCAGTTGCTGCTCTTCATTGTTGTACCTGATGAGGAATCACACAACTCCACCTCCTTCTCGCTTCTCACCTGCTCTAACATGAGTTGCACTTTTGGACGGTGCCGTGGACAAGCATGGAGTGGCTCCCCCTCTCTCATTTGCAATCTTAGAGTGTGACACCTGCCTGTACGCCGCGCGTCTCCTTCTCAACGTCGGCCTATGGTTTTCATGTGGTGATGGAGAGGGCAGGGGGAAACAACCACTACCTCTCTGCTATTTCTAAGCCAATACCACTGTCTAGTAGTGGCTTTCATCATGGAGAGGTTGAACATCCAGTTATCCAGCCACGATCATGACGTGGGACAAATTGAAGCATGGTGCCTATGATTGCCTCAACTGCTCATTCATTTGACTACATCCAAGGGCTATGAAAGGACCCCACTTAAGCAATCCATCACAACATACTCACAACGAAGACTAGGGGTGTGTGACATATCCATTGATTAGAACGTAGACATCTGACTTATATCTTCATCCAAAGCATTATAATGCATCCAATATTTAAACAATTTCAAACCTTAAAAAAACCTCCCTCTAGGTACATCAAAAAGTTACTAAGTTTTGAACATATATCTTCATCTTAACTCAAACTTCAATCCAATAAAATTTTGGTGCCATAACTCAATTGTTAGACCATTGATATTTAAGGATTCCAAAGGTCCACTCCATCACATCCTACACACCTTAAAAGAAATTTCGTCCTCGAAATTAAATCAAAAACTCATTCTTCACATCATATACAACTTAAAAGGAATTTCATCCTCGAAATTAAGCCGTCTTCCTACTCTGAGGAAAACCAAAGATCTCAAAATCACATACAAGGCACCTCTCCATGTGCAATATATCCAAAAACAAAGCTCCTTACTCATATATAAACCACTATTAGAAGGTTTTAAAACATCTAAGGTAAAACCTCCCTTCATAGAAGGCTCAAACAAGGGTTTAGAAGCTCTGGTTATGTCATGACATATCTCGTATGTTAGGTTTCATCCTTATCTTTATCCATGCATTAGGGTTCCCACATCATATTACCATGTTCTCAAGGAGATAACTGAAGTTATCCCATATGTCAAAGTTTCATCAACATCTTATTGAGCAAATTGTAAGAACAAGTTCAACATTAACATATACCTTTTAGGAGGGAGTTAACTATAATTAACCCACTTTATCCATCTAGATCATATTAAGGTGTCATAATCATTACGTTGTGCTAGCTATCAAACAATATCTTCCATATTTGTTAAGCACTCAGATTAACACCTCTTATAGCATGTTTCATTCATATGATCTTATTTCATTACTCGAAATAAATTGATACATTTATTAGTGATTTCATCACAAGATTAGCCAACAATTATCACATTATCCTCATTATTCGTGTACATGGTTAACCATATATGTGTTAACATCTATTAAACCATCTCTAGGTTTCCATCACATCATGTCTACATATCACATCTTGAGATTAGATCATGTCCTTACATATATTATATCATGGTTGTGCTAAAAAAACTTATATAAGTGGCTCGTCAAACATATATCAAACTTTATATAGTCCAAATGAGGTTCCTCTAACCCATGCCACGAGGGTAGTGCCACGCTTAGTCTCTCTGAGATAACTCAACTCTACGAGTATCTCATATGCATATACTTTATCTTTCCTCTTAGTCTAGGGTTCTCAGATTACCTCATTGGCACTAGTGATAGCCTCACAAGCTCTAGCCACATAAGCACAAACCAAAACATGCTATGACATACTATTCATAGGTCTTCTACCCATGAAACATCTTACCCAAAACTTTCTTATGTACACCACTAGATTCCTATGTGGGAAACCACCAACTCGAGCATGAGGCTTCTCAAAAACTAACATAGCTACCTCCTCCAGGGTCTTGGGCTCTCTCCCTCACCCAGATGGCAAGCACTCGTATTCATGTTCACATGTTCATATAACTAGCCTCTCTCTGACTCTAGGGTTTGGTCTTCCCACGGACATCTAGGGTTCAACAGATCTACAGGAATCATACATAAAGCAACTCAACTCACTCACTCAGGAGTAGTCTAGTTTAGGACATATCATATCACATATCTCATATTTCTCATATCGTGGAGTCTAGGTTCTCTGACCTTCTCCTTGGGGGTCTCACTCTCTCTTGAGCTAACCCTAAAACTGGTCCTAACACTAGAGGTCCTCCTTCGTAAAAGAGATTGAGGCCCATGCTGACTCACAACCTTGTCTCAGCCTAGCTTATCTTATCTCATAAAAGCCTATTTTCTTGCATCATCAAAACTTATCTCAAAACCTCAAAACTAAACTTAAGTCCTCAAAGACAAACATAGATCATCATAAACCATCTTATATCATCTATATAATACTTACATCATACCATCAACACTTATATCATCTATTCCATCTATCATATATACCAAACAAGGCTCTAGACATCTAATCTAGAACTATCTCTCTTCTAGACTGATGTCATTCACTTTCACTTAGGTTGCATGATCACCTCCTACTCATACATGTGTGGGGACACATTTTTGTAATACATATACATAATAAAATATTATATAGTTTTTCTCCGATAAAACAAGCGTCAGAGAAAACTATCGAGGTTCGATCCGTTTGGACTCAAAAACCGAATCCAGAAACGAGTGTCCCACACATAGTAGAGAGTCCAGTGTCATGAAAACTAGTGAAAAGGGTGATAACAAGGGGTAGACTAGTGTAGCTACTCTAGACAACGAGCGCCATATGTCTAGGGTTTCTCTTCCCTTGATGCACGTCATTTCCAAATAGTGCAACGTCCCATACCGCTGCACTACAAGGAAAGAACGACATCTCAGGACCTGCTACTCAACAAGCACCAGTCTCTACCTAGTTCTCAAACATCTAGGTGCTAACCTAGAGGCTAAGGTCAAATCTAGTCTCTAAAAGATGACTAATCTAACCCTAAGGATTATTAAGTTCAAGGTTCTTTGGTTTTGAGTTGCATAATGAGCAAATGTCAGGCTTTGCTATTGTTCATGCTCTGATACCACCTGTGACATCCCCGGATTTTCTAAAACTTAATCTGATGTGTGACATCCAAATTGAAACCCTCACCTCAGCGAGAATCCCAATTTAAACATACCACACTAGGATAAGAAGAAGAAAATCAGAGGAAGTCATAAGGAAACAATCAGTAGCACATGTACATGAACAATAATAAAACCATACACACATGTTCACCATTCAACATATAATTACAACATGAATTGTTACAACATTTGATATTACATATTGAACAGCAAACCTATACATATACATGTACTACCACTAAACTACAGGATCTTAAGACAACAGGTCCACCTGTACATCAGCTCGCCACACAACTCTCAACTATCCTGGATCTTCAAGAGAATAACCATAACCTAAACAAAAGATTACATGCGGTACACGTCAGCACAATATTTCATGAATATTGTACTGAGTACGCCTACGTGTCTTTTATTTACCTCTCATCATATCTTGGCAATAAGATAAAACTAATGTACTTGGCAGTTATAAAGAAATATAAGAAAATCATATACTTGCATGAAGATGTTCATTAAAAAAAGAGAACACAAATTTTAAACTTATTTCCATCATATATCTCGTGCATCTGCCCCTAGGGCTTTGATGTCTTTAGGCCTTGTCATATGAATCGTACATCTGCCCCTAGGGCTTTGATGTTACATCTGCCCCTAGGGCTTTGATGTTTATCAATGCACTGTACTACCAAAGAGTTTAGTGCTATCATATGATGGATCATATATCTTATATTTCATGTGTTCATAGCCATAAGTACGGAAAATCAAGCAACATATCATGCAAGAACAATCATATCATCCAATATCATATGCCAAGTATTTTACTACACATATAACACAAGCATATTGTATAATAAGCCAAGTAAGAGGTAATAGCGTACCTTCCAAAGAGACATCCTAATCACATATACTCCTGATGTCATCTATAACCTTGGTCAAACCTGATCAAGACAATATCATATACTATCATCAGGTTCTCATTATCTTACATCTCATCTTAACCCTAATCATGTTCATATTAGGGTTTTCTTACTCATTTGGATATGTGTACCATTACTTGTATTCTTGTCTTATAATTTTCTCACTGATGTCATTTTCCAGATTACATATCATTATCAAAGTTCATCATTTGAACATTAGGTTCCATATCCTTTTTGTGCACATATTAACCCTAGGTTACATCATTAACCTAGATTAGGGTTTATATCACATTAAGAGAAAACATCATCATATAACATGGATTCTGTTCATCATTATGATCTCATAATTAATACTGAGGTTCAATATACTGATATGAGCTTTCTCTGTAAATTTCATCATTTATAGAGCACGTATGTATTTATTGCATTTCTTTTAGGGTTATTAGCCCTAGATAGAAATTCTAAGAAAATTACATGATTCCATGCATTGAAAACATAACTTCTGACATCATATGCATTCTAAACATTATTATATACTTACTGACATTTTTCCATAATTTTAGGTCTTCGTTTATTATTTATTATACATGAAAAGACCATTATACATCTTGCAATATATCACTGAGATTTAAGCATCAAAAGACTAGTATTAAGGTTTCATGTGGTTCTAAACATTTTTCTGAGAATTTGGGTACCTTATTTGTATTTTTCTGATAATCAAACTATTTTCTACAAATTATCAAAGATCTGTAAGATTTTGGGGTATTTACCTCCCTGAGCCAATGGCACTCCGCCACGTGGCCTTCAGTTGGGGCGCGGCTCCTTGCTTGGTCTGCTTGAGCCATTTGAGTTTGTGGTCTAACCCGGTTTAACTTTTCTTTCTGCCCTCGGTTCTTTCTTTCTCCTTCTCACGCGGTTTCCCCTTTTCTTCACTCCGTTCTGGTGTTCTTCTCGCACGATCGCAAGCGCAGCCATAGGGCTGTCGTCGTGGGCTCCTCTTAGCACGAATCCGCCAGTGCACAACAAGGCAACAAACGGCCTCCTCTCCTCATGATCTATGTGAAGTGGGCACCCTCTGCTCATGCTAGCGTCGCCGACCTTGAGTCTGCCCTGACGGCCGTCTGCATCATTCGGCCGCATCGCCAGGACGCCGGCGCAGCCTGATACGAGAGTCCGCTATGGACTCTGCACCAACCGCCGGTCTCCATCCTCCAGTGCACACTACGTAGCGAGTTCCTGCTCCTTGCCATCATCCTCACGCCTGCGGGATACACCCAACGCGAGCGTCGCTCTCCGCAACAAGCATCACGTCGCCGCAAATCTCTTCTCCGACTGGACGCTGCCCAGATCAGCTTCGAGCCGCCCTCTCTAATTTGGTTGCCTGGGAGCCAGTCGGTCTAGCTGGCTGCTGTGGACTGGTGCACCTCCTCACTCTCGTCTGTAGTGCTTCAAGGATCTCAACGCCGGTGTTGGCTTCACTTTTCTGTCACTCCTTATTGGGCGTGGGCGCCTACCTAGAAGAACGGCGAGCAAACCTGTCGCCTCTGGGTCACTATCTCACAATCAGCGCCTCCATGCTAGGGTCTCCAGTGAGAGACACTACCTGATCTGTGTTCCTTCTAGCTCTTTGCAGCTCCTCCCTGGCTCCAATACTCACCGCCGTCACAAGGGATCCCTCCAGGTCGAGATGGATCCACCATAGCCTGCTGTCGCTGGGGCTGGTCTGATGTTGGACCCGCCTGCTACCCCCTCTTCGGTGCGAGATCAGCAGATATCAGTTGCTTCTCTTCATTGTTGTACCTGATGAGGAATCACACAACTCCACCTCCTTCTCGCTTCTCGCCTGCTCTAACATGAGTTGCACTTCTGGACGCCGCCGTGGAAAAGCATGGAGTGGCTCCCCCTCTCTCATTCGCAATCTTAGATTGTGGCACCTGCCTGTGCGCTGCGCGTCTCCTTCTCGACGTCGGCCTATGGTTTTCATGTGGTGATGGAGAGGGCAGGGGGAAACAACCACTACCTCTCTGCTATTTCTAAGCCAATACCACTGTCTAGTAGTGGCTTTCATCATGGAGAGGTTGAACATCCAGTTATCCAGCCACGACCATGACGTGGGACAAATTGAAGCATGGTGCCTATGATTGCCTCAACTGCTCATTCGTTTGACTACATCCAAGGGCTATGAAAGGACCCCACTTAACCAATCCATCACAACATACTCACAACGAAGACTAGGGGTGTGTGACATATCCATTGATTAGAACATAGACAATTGACTTATATCTTCATCCAAAGCATTATAATGCATCCAATATTTAAACAATTTCAAACCTTAAAAAAAGCTCCCTCTAGGTACATCAAAAAGTTACTAAGTTTTGAACATATATCTTCATCTTAACTCAAACTTCAATCCACTAAAATTTTGGTGCCATAACTCAATTGTTAGACCATTGATATTTAAGGATTCCAAAGGTCCACTCCATCACACAAACGGTCTTGAGGTCATTTGGATGACCTCCAAACGGTCTTGAGACCGTTGCCCATCATATCACTCAAATCCAAGCCATCCAATTAAGGTTTGGATCATTGGATTGATCACCAAATCAGCATTGCATTGTATAACAGCTTGGTACCTTTGGACCTTCAAACACCTAACCATACTCAACCCTAGACCTCCAAACGGTCTTGGGTGACCACCAAACGGTCTTGAGACCGTTTGGATGAGCTCCAAATGGTCTTGAGACCGTTTGGCCCATCCAACCTTTGGATTCAAGTGAAATATCATCATGGATTGGTCTATCGAGTTGATCAATAGATCAGCACTACATTGCAATATGATTAGTACCTTTGGACCTTCAATTGGTCAACTATACTTGACCCCAGACCTCCAAACGGACTTGAGGTGACTCCAAACGGTCTTGAGACCGTTTGTATGATCCCCCAAATGGTCTTGAGACCGTTTGGGCTAATCAACCCAAAATCTCAAATTAGCTCATTGTGATTTCAGCACTGATTTCAATTAGGGTTAGCCCAATTGATTAGCCTTCAACTCATGATTCGTTTGGAATTAATCCATCAAATTTGGTGAGTCATTATATCACATCATTAGGAACACTAATCCCAAATGGTCAACGCTTGGTCAACGCACTCAAATGGTCTTGAGACCGTTTGCCCAAAAAGTTCAATTAAATCAGATTGAAAATCAGCACTTAATCCAATTAGATTTCCCTAATTGATTAGGCTTCAAATCACGATTCCTTTGGAGTTAATCCCTCAAATTTGGAGGGTTATTAATAAACATAATTATGAACAAGAATCCCAAACGGTCAATGCTTGGTCAACCATCTCAAACGGTCTTGAAACCGTTTTCTCAACCAGGTCAAGTTAATCAGTTTGAAAATCAGCACATAATTTAATCTGATTGCCTAATTGATTGGCCTTCAACTCTCGATTCCTTTGGAGTTAGTCCCTCAAATTTGGAGGGTTATCAGCCTACATAATTATGAACAAAATTCCCAAACGTTCAACACTTGGTCAACCATCTGAAACGGTCTTGAAACCGTTTTCTCCCAAACGGTTTCAAACCGTTTGCCCTTAAACGGTTTGCTGAAACCGCATAGCCAATCAAATTAAAACGATTTGGAGTAGCTATCAAAACGTTTTTGCTTGGTAATTTTCTTTGGATAAGAATCTAGAATGATGTCATCATCCCCTTCCTTCGAACAACCAAGAACAGCAATCGTTCTTGATGGAAATTGCAGCAAAGAAACAAGAGTGTATCAAATTGAAGAAATCAATCAACAAAGCATAGAGAATTGATGCAATAGCAATGTTTATGGGTTTCAGTTATAAAACCAGCCTTCAATTGAGCTCCAAATCTCCAAGATCACGCCATTAATGGTGGATGAAGCTCTTGAAACTCCCCCTAGGCCCGTCCTCAAGCTTTTGATTGTAAAAGTTGGCTAGGGTTGAAGAGGAGATAGAAATAAGAAGGAATCCATAATTTATTTTCGATTTCCACCATGAAATCATGGAGAACGAAGGTCAAGGGCTTACACACAGGTTGGGGACGTTCTCCCTGCTCCTCCCTAGCTCCGTGGTCGGTTTTGCAAGCAAGGGGAAGAAGAAAATCCGAAAAAGGTCTTGGTTTGGGCTTGGAATGACACTTTTATAAGGAAATTGATGAGAGAGAAAATGCCTTATAAAAATCCAATTAATCCCAATAAAGTGGCCGCCTCTTCCCCCTCAACTACCTTGGGTACGAGGCACCTTCCTTGCCTTTTATTCCCCTTCATTATCCTCAATTTAAAGAAAAGCAAATTAAGCACCTTAATGCTTATTATATTAATATCCCATATGTGAGTGGAAATTACTTTTCTTTATAAAAAGGTGAGTAGAATTTCAACTACTTAAGATATTTTCGTTCCTTATCTTAGCAAAGGAACGTCCATCCTTATTCAAAATCAACCCAAAACATTTTGGTTGAAAGCCCTTCAATTATTTTTATTCATTTTTTCCCTAAATCGAATTAGGGTTTCAATTAGGCATTATTGTTGATTATTTTAATGTCAAGATTCTCTCTCCTATAACTTAATTCAAATAAGGAGTCCCTCTCATTTTCTTTGATCTAAATGATGCTAAGAAACATTAAGGACCTTTTTGAAGTGGTAATTTGCATATTGAACCCTAGATTTTGGGTAAATTGCACATTACACCAAAACTAGGTTTTAATGCACAAGGATTGCTGTACAAGCTTAATCTTGGTGTCCAAGCTTGTGGAAACCATAACACTACATCATATTCATTCTTATGATGTCTCAACATCATAGGAACATCTTATCATGCAACATTTGCAATTTAACCCCTCAACATGGGTAATTTGCACTTTAGTCCAAAATAAGCAAACATTGCTTCAACATTGTTCAAACATGACCAAAATTGAAACATAGGTTCCTTTTGAGCCTTAATTACTTTTCACAAGATGAGATTAAGAATATAATCATATTTCTTAATCAAAACACCTAGGGTTAAAGAATAACCCAGGTCAGGGATGTTACAAATTATAAACCCCTAACAAGGATTTTGTCCCTGAAATCCCTGATAAAGGGAACATATATTATTCATTCATCATATCATCATGTCTCTTCATAACACCTCATTGTTATGTAGACATCATAGAACTTTGATCAGCACAAAGTTCCTTCACACAATATTCTCATAGAGTCAAATGAGAACTTATCTTAAAGACATATTTAGTTGTTATTTTTATGCAAAGCATAAACCCCTAACATATGATGTTCATATCATTTTATATAATCAGATAGATTTTATAGTTGACCATTCTAGGTAGCCAATCTAAACCATCTGATAATTCTCAGATACCAGAATCTATTACCCTGGTATCAGTCACATGTGTTGAAAACACATCATATTCTCATCTTTCTTTTATCATATTTACAACTTTATTGAACAGGGATCACCTCCCTTGTTCTCTTTCTCATCATATGAGGGTCATACTTTTACTTCCTCATATACACATACTGATCTGAATTCCTATCAGATCCTTCTTTCTTGTTCTTAAGATATGATACATTTATCCATATCATATTTCCAATTTCATGATACTCTTTAGATTGTATCAGAATGATTGCTTGATCAGGGCAATAAAAAAGATATCAATCTAAGAGTTTCCATACTCACTTTATCATCAATAGTTGTACACCTGATCAGGGTTTACAAGTACTGAGATCAAGTAGTATGCACTTACATGCTATCATATTCCTTTCTTTTCATATTACCATAACATAAGATTTAACATCCCTGGATTTTATTCAAGCATCTCTTCTATACCTCTTCCTCTTTCATGGAGGTAAGATCAATATAGATCATTTAAAAGAATATTGAACAAAATTCAAATTCTAGTTCTAATCATTTCATCCCTATATAGCAACCAATGGGGAAAACAATATCAACAATCTTTTTTTTTATAACAAAAATGGTTTAGTGTACTCAACATGTACACATTTATAACATACCTTGTACTCATATCATGGTCTAACTAGTCTTATTACTGAAGCAAAAACTAAGCCATAGAATCTTACAGGTGAAAGGTTAAGACCTTTGCACTTACTTAGTGGCTACTTCCCTGGTACACTAGGCATTTATTGCACTATTAGTACCAAAAACTTGGCTTTTTTTTTAAACCATTAGGCAAATGTCTCTAGAATTATAGAGACCATTCCCTACTTCTCAGCTTATTGCCCCTTCTTGGGCACTACCATCACAGATTTATTATCTGTCTGAACTCATGGCAGAGTCCACTTTCTTGCCATAAGTAATATTTTCCACATTTTCCCTTGTTCCCACATGACTAATTCATTCAGGAACTCTTTTAAAGCTCAAGCTTTCTGTATTAAGGACCGATAACCTAGGTTGTAAGCCTAGCATCCAGTCCACTCATATGCATTACTGTTGCCCTAATCTTCCCAATAAGAGCATGATCATAGGATTCTCTATCCTGATCAGGTCTTAATGGGGATTCCCAGGCACTCATTCTATTCTTGCATGATCCCTTGCACCTCTTCTTGGTGCAACAACATTGCCCTAAGCAATGTGTTCCTTGTGCTCTCCAGTCATTTTAAACTTTACCCTTTCTCTGCACAAGCAGAAATCATTATAGGGTATACTGGAGGACACTAACACAGACTCAACAACTTAGTCCTATGTCTCTGTAGACTCAGCGAACCTAGAGCTCTGATACCACTAATTGTAACAACCGTCTCGCGAAAATAGGATTAACTAATGCGGAAGCGAATTATTTGCAGCGGGTTACTGAAAATCACTGAAAATTTAAAAACCATTTATCAAGAGATCCATTCACATGAAAACTCTTTAACCATGAACCAAAGTGTTTCCATTTCATCCTGGATCACAAGTACACAGCCTGTACAATTCCTTTTTAAGGATTACAACATTGACTGCCCTGTTAACAAATATACACAAGCAGTATAAAACTTTGAGGCATTAAGCCAAAACTCCGATTGAATCATTTAAAACTCCGAGGACCTGAGAGTACAAAGACGACACATAGGACTACTATCTATATGACTTGACAGACCATATCTCCACCTGAGATCTCATTGCTGTCCTTGTTGTTACTGTTGCTTCTGCTCATCTCTGTTCTAGGGATTTCCTGCCTTGCCTTCCATGCCTACCTAAAAATGTTTTCCCACGGGGGTGAGACAATTGAAAATTGCCCCAGCGAGAGATATAACTCTCCGCCAAAAACATTATTATTGCAGTTTATCAAATTAAAACTGAGTAGGGGTTACTTTTACATTATCAGGTATAATTATTCATCATAGAACAAAATAAGATAATCTCCATTCTCAAGGAGGTCATTGCATCTACCCATGGTAGATAAGTAATTCATCTGTCTATTTTGCAGAGAATATAAAGAAACATAATTAACATTTATCTACTAAGGAATGCACAAAGAAATGCAACATCAGCCAATGAATCTCCGTATTCAATCCTTAAGCAAACATGCTATACGGCTGATTACATTTTACAATCACACTTATGCCCTGAGGAGATGAGGTATACCGCTCATACTCCAACCTACCACGGTTACGTAAAGCATCGGTACCACACATAGGTCAATGGAAGATCCGGATTCCCATGACCTCAACTATCTCAGTCAGTATGAGATAACATGCAGGACATCTTGTGTCTCTGCTAGATAGCTTTCCAGGGTATACTGGCATCATCGCTATTAGAGTTATAGCCCATAGCATATACTCTCTTCAGGATATGGCCCGTAGCCAATGCCCGGTATTATTTTGTGGAGTCATGGCCCGTAGCCATGCTCTTATTGGGGTATGGTCAGTAACCAATCCCGTTCATAGGACATAGCCCGTAGCAATGCCTATGGGGCATAAGGATATAATTGCCCAATTACCCCCACATATTCAAAAATATGCATTCCGAGTAAACTCGTTTCACCATTTTGCTAATTCTGACGCTGATGGATCTGTGATCAGGGCAACTACATTATATGGTATCACTTGATTAATTAAGTACATTATCATATTCTTTTAGCATCATCGAAGTTTCCAAACATAACTTAATAAGACAAATGCTATAAAGAAAACATGTACTATTTCCATTAATCACTTCTCAGTCTTTATAAGACATGGGGATCTCAGTCCCTCATTTCAATACTGGGAATTTTCATTCCTTTGCAACTCAATGCCATAATCATATGGTTATGGGTATTCAAACCCTTAGCTCATCATTGAGCATTATTACCACTTTTTCAGGTAATTATCACCTTCAGGTCACCTGATCAAGGTAAATATGATGCTTATTACATAAACATCTTCTCATGGCACTTAAGGCCCATTACTTCTCTTATTACCTCATACTAGGCAATAAGGTATAGCATGGCACATAAGGCCCAATAAACAATGTCAATACATAAAATGTCATAGCTCATACCTGGCTATGTTCATCATCACATCATACATGCATGGTTAGTACAGATGATAATACATCAATTTCATATCAGCACCATGCAAAACAATATATAACATCATTATTCAAGGGTAACACCACTATTCCCTTACCAGGGTTAGGGTTTCCCATTTCTCATTAATTCAGACCCTCTTGAGTTAACCAACTTTATCTTGTATTAAGGTATTTCCCCTCTTAATACATTCCATCACAGAATACTCACCCTTAGCATATAATGCATAGGCCACACATTAGAATTGTCCAACTATCTCACATGATATGGACTTATCTTAGTTTAAGGCATAACTTTATTATAAAGTTGCCTATAAACAATCGCAATGATACAACCTCAACTAGGGTTTCACAAGGATACACCCTCAACTAGGGTTCACAATGATACACCCTCCACTAGGGTTTCACAAGGTTACACCCTCAACCGGGGTTCACAATGATACACCCTCCACTAGGGTTTCACAAGGTTACACCCTCAACCAGGGTTCACAATGATACACCCTCCACTAGGGTTTCACAAGGTTACACCCTCAACCAGGGTTCACAATGATACACCCTCCACTAGGGTTTCACAAGGATACACCCTCAACTAGGGTTTACTAACATCCTAATTAGTGATTTCACATGTAGACAACCTCTTATTAAGGTTATACATGAAATCAGCCTCAATTAGGGTTTACATCATGTATTGGGTCCATGCATTTGTCATGCGTTAATGACTAGTACCATTAAAGGTATCTCCCACCTAATCACATTAGGTTTTCAAAAAGGTTTGATCAATTAGACCTTCAATAACATGAGGTATCCAATTGAGTTAACCAAATTGAACCACACTCAATTCTAATCAATGGAACTTCAACCAATTGGATCATCAACTCAATCATCATTTGAATCATGGCTCACCCCTCAATTGGGACTTCAATTATGGTCTGATCTCAATGGGATTAGGGTTTATAAACACCAATTAGAGCTTTGAAGTTGATCATCAATCATGCTACTAATTGTGTTTCAATTGATTGCATTGGACCTTCAACCATTGAATTCATGGAACCAATCATCAATTGGACCTATGCTCATACTTCAATTGAGTTTAATAGGTCAACCTTCAACTAATTTGACCCTCAATTGACCCTCAATTGGTCATCAATTAGGGCTTGATTCAATTGAATTAGGGTTTGGAATCGAAGATCCAACAACACTCATCAATGCAAGATTGGTTACTTTGAAACTATTGAACCATTATCCAAATTGGGTATGACCTGACCCCAAACGGTCTTGAGGTCATTTGGATGACCTCCAAACAGTCTTGAGACCGTTTGCCCATCATATCACTCAAATCCAAGCCATCCAATTAAGGTTTGGATCATTGGATTGATCACCAAATCAGCATTGCATTGTATAACAGCTTGGTAGCTTTAGACCTTCAAACACCTAACCATACTCAACCCTAGACCTACAAACGGTCTTGGGTGACCACCAAACGGTCTTGAGGTCGTTTAGATGACCTCCAAACGGTCTTTATACCGTTTTCCCATCATATCACTCAAATCCAAGCCATCCAATTAAGGTTTGGATCATTAGATTGATCACCAAATCAGCATTGCATTGTATAACAGCTTGGTACCTTTGGACCTTCAAACACCTAACCATACTCAACCCTAGACCTCCAAACGGTCTTGGGTGACCACCAAACGGTATTGATACCATTTGGATGAACTCCAAACGGTCTTGAGACCGTTTGGCCCATCCAACCTTTGGATTCTAGTGAAAAATCATCATGGATTGGTCTATCGAGTTGATCAACAGATCAGCACTACATTGCAATATGATTAGTACCTTTGGACCTTCAATTGGTCAACTATACTTGACCCCAGACCTCCAAACGGTCTTTCGGTGACTCCAAACGGTCTTGAGACCGTTTGGATGATCCCCCAAACGGTCTTGAGACCGTTTGGGCTAATCAACCCAAAATCTCAAATTAGCTCATTGTGATTTCAGCACTGATTTCAATTAGGGTTAGCCCAATTTATTAGCCTTCAACTCATGACTCGTTTGGAATTAATCCATAAAATTTGGTGAGTCATTAGATCACATCATTAGGAACAGTAATCCCAAACGGTAAACGCTTGGTCAACGCACTCAAACGGTCTTGAGACCGTTTTCCCAAAAAGTTCAATTAAATCAGATTGAAAATCAGCACTTAATCCAATTAGGTTTCCCTAATTGATTAGGCTTCAACTCACGATTCCTTTGGAGTTAATCCCTCAAATTTGTAGGGTTATTAATAAACATAATTATGAACAGGAATCCCAAACGGTCAACGCTTGGTCAACCATTTCAAACGGTCTTGAAACCGTTTGCTAAACCAGGTCAAGTTAATCAGTTTGAAAATCAGCACATAATTTAATCCGATTGCCTAATTGATTGGCCTTCAACTCTCGATTCCTTTGGAGTTAATCCCTCCAATTTGGAGGGTTATCAGCCTACATAATTAGGAACAACATTCCCAAACGGTCAACGCTTGGTCAACCATCTCAAACGGTCTTGAAACTGTTTGCTCCCTAACGGTTTCAAACCGTTTGCCCTTAAACGGTTTGCTGAAACCGCATAGCCAATCAAATTAAAACGATTTGGAGTACCTATCAAAACGTTTTTGCTTGGTAATTTTCTTTGGATAAGAATATAGGATGATGTCATCATCCCCTTCCTTCAAACAACCAAGAACAGCAACCGTTCTTGATGGAAATTGCAGCAAAGAAACAAGAGTGTATCAAATTGAAGAAATCAATCAACAAAGCATAGAGAATTGATGCAATAGCAATGTGTAAGGGTTTGAGTTATAAAACCCACCTTCAATTGATCTCCAAAGCTCCAAGATCACGCCATTAATGGTGGATGAAGCTCTTGCAACTCCCCCTAGGCTCGTCCTCAAGCTTTTGATTGTAAAAGTTGGCTAGGGTTGAAGAGGAGATCGAAATAAGAAGGAATCCATAATTTATTTTCGATTTCCACCATGAAATCATGGAGAACGAAGGTCAAGGGCTTACCCACAGGTTGGTGACGTGCTCCCTGCTCCTCCCTAGCTCCGTGGTCGGTTTTGCAAGCAAGGGGAAGAAGAAAATCCGAAAAAGGCCTTGGTTTGGGCTTGGAATGACACTTTTATAAGGAAATTGATGAGAGAGAAAATGCCTTATAAAAATCCAATTAATCCCAATAAAGTGGCCGCCTCTTCCCCCTCAACTACCTTGGGTACGAGGCACCTTCCTTGCCTTTTATTTCCCTTCATTATCCTCAATTTAAAGAAAAGCAAATTAAGCACCTTAATGCTTATTATATTAATATCCCATATGTGAGTGGAAATTACTTTTCTTTATAATAAGGTGAGTGGAATTTCACCTACTTAATATATTTTCGTTCCTTATCTTAGCAAAGGAATGTCCATCCTTATTCAAAATCAACCCAAAACATTTTGGTTGAAAGCCCTTCAATTATTTTTATTCATTTTTGCCCTAAATCGAATTAGGGTTTCAATTAGGCATTATTCTTGAATATTTTAATGTCAAGATTCTCTCTCCTATAACTTAATTCAAATAAGGAGTCCCTCTCATTTTATTTGATCTAAATGATGCTAAGAAACATTAGGGACCTTGATGAAGTGGTAATTTGCATATTGAACCCTAGATTTTGGGTAAATTGCACATTACCCCAAAACTAGGTTTTAATGCACAAGGATTGCTTTACAAGCTTAATCTTGGTGTCCAAGCTTGTGGAAACCATACCACTACATCATATTCATTCTTATGATGTCTCAACATCATAGGAACATCTTATCATGCAACATTTTCAATTTAACCCCTCAACTTGGGTAATTTGCACTTTAGTCCAAAATAAGCAAACATTGCTTCAACATTGTTCAAACAGAACCAAAATTGAAACATAGGTTCCTTTTGAGCCTTAATTACTTTTCACAATATGAGATTAAGAATATAATCATATTTCTTAATCAAAACACCTAGGGTTAAAGAATAACCCAGGTCAGGGATGTTACAAAAAACGTGTGAGTGTAGTCAGTCACAGAGAAGTTTCCTTGAACCAAGAAAGTGAACTACTTTTTCTTTTCCTTCTTGGAAGAGGGAGGTATGAATATTGCATTGAATTGTGCAAGGAAAATTTCCCAAGCCATGGTCTCTTCATTCAGGTCTTGGCCCATGATATGGTTCTCCCACCATATCTTTTCTTCTCCCTCCAAAGATGGGAGGTGAAGTGAACTATGGCGACTGCTATCAGATTGACAATGGCATCACACAAAACTACACAAAAATAACCATTAGCAGCGGATAACCAAAAATCACTAAAAATTAAATCCTTTTTATGAAGAGATATACTATCAGGAAACTCTTTACAAAAAGAAACAAAGCCAT
This sequence comes from Alisma plantago-aquatica, assembly GCA_963693085.1. Classification (NCBI taxonomy): domain Eukaryota; kingdom Viridiplantae; phylum Streptophyta; class Magnoliopsida; order Alismatales; family Alismataceae; genus Alisma; species Alisma plantago-aquatica. Next base: position 292,147,894 of record OY856413.1, on the reverse strand, counting down.
ATATACATCATGGTTCACTTCATTTGTACATCATTCCATCACATCACAAGGATATGAGATATCTGTTGTTTTACCAAAACATATACAAAATCAACATTAAACATCGAGGCGTTCTAGCCAAAATCTGAGATCAATTATAAAACTATTTACACACTATCTCTTGAGGACCTGAGAGTAAATGGATGACACATAGGACTTTATATATACAAGACACATAACAAAACACTCAACCTGAGTTGTTATTGATGCCCTTGCTACTGTTGCCTGCTCTCTACTACATGATCTCTACCTCCTCATACACATCCACCAAAAAAGTTATGGAACCCATGGGGTGAGAGTAATGTCCCAATGGGAGATATAACTTTCCGCCAACAATATGATTATCACAGATAAATCTTCATAAAAGAAAGCAAAAGAAACCTTTATTGAATTAAACAGGTATAACTACTTGTTATATGCAGATTATAGCAATCTCATCATGTAAGTAGTTAAGATATATATGACTGAGCAATGGATAATCTAATCACTTTAAAAAGGAATATAAAGAACATGTATAACATTTATCAACTATGACATACAGAAGTAATTGCAGCCTCATTCAATATTTCTGTATTTGAACCTTAAGCACATACATTTCACGGCTGAATACATCTTTCAGAAGTCAATCTTATGCCTTGAGAAGATGAGGTATACCGCTGATGTTCCAACCAATCAAAATTAGGTACCATTAGTGCCATATAAGGTTCATGGAAGAGTCGAAATCTACAAACTCACCTCCTCGGTCAGTACGATATTACTAGAAATGACATTATAAGTCAAACTACAATTTAGCTAGCCAAGTTATATTTGCTCAATTCTACACAAATACATCTCGCAGCTTGTTATCTGTCCAGGGTATGACCTACAGTCAATCCTACATATATATATTTAGTCATGTCCTACAACCATACTCTTCTCTGGGCATGGCTTTACTTCCAATCCCAATGTTTCATTAGAGCTACCACCTACAACCACATTCTTTTTAGGGTATGGACTATAGACAATCTTGAGGTTTGTAGGAAAAAAGAAAATACTCATCTTTCTCCTCGCATATTCAAAAATATGAACTCTAAGTAAAAATAATTTCACCATCTAGTAAGTTCTGACACTGAATGAATCTATGGCCAGGGGAAACTACATTTTTAGTTTCACTTGATAAGCTACCTAGATTGCAACAACTTTTAGCATCAATCAAGTTACAAGCATGAATTATAGATAAACACAATAAAGTAAGGGGTAATATATTTTTCAAGGAATCCTATATCAATTGGAACACATCTTGTTACACCCATCCTATGATCTCAATCCCTTGAACACATTTCTGGGAATCTCATCCCTTCAACATTTTCATTATCATGATCACATGTTTTGGGTATCAAACCCTCAGTTCATCATTGCACAATGTCACCTCTCACCAGGCAACAATCATATCTAGGTCATTAGACCTATATATATGTTATACTTGTTGAATAAGTATTTCACATGGCTCACAATGCCTATTTAATCTGTGTCATGCTAAATCATCGTAGCTCATACCTGGATATGCTCATCATCTCATAGTACCTGCATGGTTAGAATTTCATGGTAAAAGAAATATCAAGTAAATATTCACACCATGCCATAAAGATAATCATTCATATTGCAACCCTCCCATAATTAAGGTTAGGGTTTTCCCATTATAACTGATTAGGGTTTCTAGGGTTACATTCAATAACCAAACCCTAAACCATATCACCTCATATCTAGGAGCTTATTTTATTTGTCATGAGTACTCATACATACTTAATTACTCTCATCAATTAGTATCAAATGATTATCAACATGAAGTATTACCTTTCTTATGTGAGTAGTATAAGGTTCTCTCTCATCCTTACTAGGATATTGAGTTCAACACACTTATTACTTTAACTTGACCCTCTTAAGAGTTTATCAACCTACTCTTATCAAATTGTATCCATCTCATTACTTCGTAGTGTATCAATTGATTATATCCATCGTGTATCGCCCTACAGTCGTCAAGGTGTATTGGCCTAGACACTAACTCTTGTGTTAGCCTAGACACATTCACTTGTATCGGCCTAGATACATCAACTTGCGTTGGCCTAGACACTCTCACTTGTGTCAACCTAGACACTCTTATTTGTGTCAGCCTAGACATTATCACTTGTGTCGCTCATGGTACATCAAAGTCATATCAGGTTAGAGGTGCTTAGGGTGATATCAGTTATGAATCATGTCTTGGTGTATCACCTTCACCATAACTTGGTGCATCACCTTCTTCACACTTTAGAAAAATATTTTCACCTTGCTTAAACATAACATATTAACCTCACTTTAGGGTATAGGCCACCCTATCACTTTGTGTGTTGGCCACCCTATCACTTTGTGTGTCAACCACCCTATCACTTTGTATGTCGTCTGCCCTATCACTTCGTGTGTTGGCCACCCTATCACGTTGAGTATCAGCCACCCTATCACTTTGTTTTTCTTCCATAGCAAACTCTAGGGTATTTGAAACACTGTAATCTAGTATATCGGTCATAACATCATCTATTATGATGCCCTAGCTATCACCAAGTGATATCGTCCTCTAGGGTTTTGATAGTATCATGTTAGCCATCATCAACACCCTTATATTCTTTCTCCTATCAAGGTATTAACCTCGCCACTACTTGGTGTGTGATCCTTGACTTCAAGGAGTGTGTCACCCACACCTTCACATGGTGTGTCATCCAAGGTGTGTCGCCCATCACACTTGTGGCGGGCTAGAGGTGTGTCGGGTTGCTAGGGTTAAGGCATGTCAGGTTAGCCCTATTGACTACATATCTTCACTCACTTTCAAGATATCGGCATACCCTCATGCTTAGCCTTAGGTGAAAGGATAAGTAACTATAAGAATGATGGTCCTTTGCATGTAACAAACCGGTAAGGAGTTATGACTCCATGTGTATCTGTTTCCCTTCATATAGCCTTGTATCAAGTTAGGGTTTCTCAAACCAATATCGATTTGTGAGTGGGAGAGTTCATCATCTTCAAGCTTCAACCCTTCATCCACTAACACTCTAGTTCATGGATAACAGTTCCAAATATTCATTAGATCCCATAGAATCATCATTAAATCAAGGGAAGTTGAAATTGAAAAGGTAACATCAAGTATTGCATGATTGAAGGTGAATACCAATAGAGTTGAGTTCAAGTTATATAACCCACCCCAACATCATCACTAGAGCTTCAAGCTTCAAAGATCCCTATTTCCAAGGTTTAAGATGACTTATAAAAAGTCCAAGACTCGGCTATAGCTTCACCTCCATCAAGAAAAAGGTATCATAGGAAACTTGGTGAAGAACAAAAGAAAGAAAGAATTTTGATTCGAGATACATAATTCTACAAGGTTGCATATGGTCATGGAATCACCTCATACAAGATGCTTGAACTTTCTCTTACTGCATGAGCTCGTAGGGTTATCCACCAAGAAGGAGGTGGTAAAAGAGTTGAAAGGTTTACTTTCTTGTTAAAATAGGGGCTCATATAGTAGAGTTTCAAGAGAGAAAGAGAGTGTATGTAACGTCTGGGACCACTTCCTATGGCTCTAGTAGAGTTTTAGGAATGATGAATGGCCCTACAAACCACCACTAGCCTTAACTACGTACTTTGCCCACACTGACGCGCAAGCCAGGATCAACTTCTCGACTGGTCACCCATCCTAGTACTACTCCAAGCTGAGCACGCTTAACTATGAAGTTCTTTAGTGATGGGCTCTCAGAAAAGGAGGTGCACCTTGCTGATATGGTTAGTCCAATCATTCCTTTTAAGATCGTCTTATCTGAGGCCTCAAATCCTGGGACGTTACAATCTCCCCCACTTAGACTCTTGACGTCCCCGTCAAGGCTCAATTATATGTCCTCATTATCTTTCCCCATTTCAGTGTACACCCAAATGTCCTATGTACACCCAGCTCCCGATCATGGCTACCAACGCAAGGGTGGATCCATCAACTCGGATAGCCCTTTCCAACATGCCTGGACACTACTAGCGCATGGGCAGCTCCATCAACATGGATAGCCCTTTCCAACATGCGTGGACCACACGGCTCAAAGACTAGCATGCCACAGGCCCATGTGGGCCCCAACTACTGGAGGGGAATTGGCTCTAATACCATTTGTAACGTCTGGGCCCACTGCCCATGGCTCTAGTAGAGTTTCAGGAATGACGACTGGCCCCACAAACCACCACTAGCCTTAACTGCGCACTTTGCCCACACTGATGTGCAAGCCAGGATCAACTTCCCGACTGGTCACCCATCCTAGTACTATTCCAAGCTGAGCATGCTTAACTATGGAGTTCTTTAGTGATGGGCTCCCGAAAAAGGAGGTGCACCTTGGTGATATGGGTAGTCCAATCATTCCTTTTAAGATCGTCTTATCCAAGGCCTCAAATCCTGGGACGTTACAGTGTATGTGAAGTGTCATCACCATATGCACCTAGGCAACATATCCATGCATGGTGACTCCATGCATCCATAATTATCTTGACATGAAAAACTCTTGTGGATAATTCAATGATGAGATATCGGTTAATGGGTATCTTTCTTGACAAGATATCACATCAATATCACTTTATCAGCAAACCGATACAACTTTTGCAAGGAACATCTAAACTGATAGGCTTCACCTACTTTAGGTGCTTATCCCGATATGAATACTTTCAAAAAGTTGATAAACTGTTATGAGACCTCATGTATGGTTTCTAAACTGATAGGAACTCCCATATACTCTTCATAAATCGACACAACCTTATGTAGGGTTCAACATTCTTTGGTTCTTTCACCACCAAGAGTGTTATCACTCAACCAAGACTCAAACAAAGCTCCCCCTCATTTATCTCTATTCTAGATGATGCTAAGAGAGAGAAGGTACACTATGGGGATGGTAATTTTCTCATCAAGCCCATATTTTGGGTAAGTTACAATTTGTACCAAAACTTTCATATATAACACAAACAACCTTCAAACATGCTCAAACTTAAAGCTTGAGATCTCCTTAAGTCTTAATTATTTTTACAAAGATTAAGACAAGGTTCTAATAATCTTACTTAGGAAAAACATCCAGGGTTATCCCAAAACCAAGTCAGGGGTGCTACAAGTTATCAACCTCTAACAAGGATCTCATCCCTGAAATCTGAAGAAAAGAGAATGGAATCTCAAAATAGTAAACTTACTTATGACTAAGAAAAATTCTTATATTAAACATCTTATATATCATAGTGATGTGATGGAGCTTTATCCAAGATTGACACATGACTTATCACATAGGATACACCCTTAGTTAACTCTACCACTTCTAGCTTGTAGAGTTAACATTATGTCAAGTCATACATTCTTAATATAGAAACACTATATGTACTTTGTACATCTCATTCGGAAACCCTAACTTTTAAGCCACTTTTAGAACTTGTAACATTACAAGAGGAGGTTCATAGACATGGGAGTCATTATATTTATTCGAGGGCAAAGAGAAGACCACAAAATTAAAGGATATTAACCATCGAATTCTTATGATGAAACTTTTTCTTGATCTCACATACCATTGGCATCTCTTAGATACTAGGATCCCTTACTTTGGTATCCATCAAATTTTCCAAAATGCATCACATTCATGTTCATTCATCTTCTCAGCTGTCGCTATTCATTCCAAACATATTGGAAGAATCTTCCTATCATCTTGGAGGATCCACAAAACATCATTATTCACAAATGTCACCATCTTGGAACCAAAGTCCAAGCCCCAACTGATACTTTTCAAGTATCCTTCTCAAGGTCACCTCAAAACTATGAATATCCAGTGATATGAGACTTACTTGAACATCACATCCTTGGAAAGGAAGTACATAAAGGAAACATACTTTCCCTTATCTCCACAGAACCATGCAGGGATTGCTAACAGGGAGGAGGAGATTACCAACTTTCTTTTGTTATTACATGAGTTATCACTCATCATGTCTCATTCAATTCGGTTTCTTCTTGGTTCCCTTGACATTGTCATAGGAACTGTAAAGATAATTACATGTCATTACACCTTCTTTGATTTTTTTTGCTCTTCATGTTCATGAACATTTTCTTGTTTTACCACATTTTTCATCTTTACATTATTGAAGGGATCATATTATTTACATATAATTTATTGAGCAGGGATCATCTTCCTTATTCCCTTTCACATTTCATGAGGATTACACTTTATAATTTCTTATACTCATAGGTTGGTCTGAGATTATATTAGGTTCCTCTTTATCATAATTTAGAATGTGGTAGGAAATTTTGTGCCACATTTTCTATTTCTTTATGCTATTTATATTGCATCGAAGTTACTACTTGATCAGAGTATTTAGAAAGATATAAATATAAGAGTCCCATACTTTTCTTGCCTTCAATAATTGAATACCTAGACAAGGTATTCAAGCACTGAGATTAGGTAGTATGCACTTTACTTTATATCATGTTTCTTACCTTAAACATCTCTTTAAAGTTCTAAGACTTAGTATCTCAGGTTCTCTCCAGGTGTCTCTTTTACACCTCTTCCTCTTTTATATGAACACAAGAAATCACAAAAAAAATTAGAGAATATTTTATAGAATATAAATTATAATCCTCTTCATCCCTTCCTCATGCCCCTAGTGGACTAACCATAGGAAACTTAACAAAAACTATCCTTCTTATGATTAATAGGCATAATAAAAAGAGATTAGTCAGAATGGAAAGTTCTATCTGACGTGTTACCTATTATGGCTTATCTGGTGTCTCAAGTTGACTCAACACATAGAGTCTAGCCATCGCCTATTGTCACCCTCGTCCTCTACTACCTGGAGTAGATGAACCAATTTGCGATGTATGCACCTTCTTCTTGTTCCACTGAACTGTGGTCCTTGTGAACCTTGTTGATTTTGCCTTGGTCGTTGTGTCACCTTATTGCGCCTTTATGGACAAAATGGTCTCATATGCCCAACCTATCCACACCTATAACATGTCTTACTCTAATACCATGGTCTTACCAGTCCCTTTATTGTCTTAGAAACTAAGATTGAGGCTCCAACTATAGGTAAACTCTATCCTCTTCCATTACATGGTGTAACATACCAGATCTTGAACTCTACCCTAGAAGTTTGACCCCTTTGACTTAGCCAAACAAGGATAAGTTATTACATGTAATTAAGCCAATAATGAAATCTAAAATGTGTTATAAGAAGTGTAACATAACAAATCATGCTTAATAATCATATATGACACATATGGAGGTAAAAAGAGCATAATTCGAATAATAATGAACTAATGGGCCTCTAATGGGCCATATGACATAACACATGTAAAAAAGTCTCAAAAGTGAAAATAGACTTCAATTTCCTAATCTACACATTAAAATAAGCTTACATGTCAATTTTCATCTGATTTGAACCACCTTGAAATAATTTGGTAAGTTAGGAGAGAGAAACTACCTAAAAGAAGTAAGTAATAAATAAATGAGTAATATGACACCAAAAATTTGAAATAAAGGTGAATTCATATTCAATATATCAAATATACCTTAAGGATGAAGTTTCGCCTAATTTGGATAATCCAAGTATCATTAATGCATTCGGTGAGAGAAACTAAGTTTTTATATAATAAATATATCAACAGTTCTCAAAAGGACAATCTAACTGCACAATCAGAATCTACATGTTTAATTTAACCTGTGTGCAAAATTTAGTTTCATTTGGATAAGTCTAGAACCCTTAAATGAGGAAAGAGAAAAGATATGCATTAATTGGATTTTCACTATGGTTTAATTCGATTTATTTCCTTGTCACGTTTATTTTTGTTTCATTTCATATAGTTTTCGGATCTAATGTGTCATATGGGTTTACTTTCCTTTTTCTTTCATTTTCTGGGTCATTAGATAGCTCTGGTTTTGTCTCCTTTTTAGCAGATCAGATTGACGGCTTTCGAGCCATCCCCTCTACCCAACCTAATACGATTAGCAAATGAATTTCCCGCATAGTAACAAGGATTTTCATTTTTCCTTGATCTCTTTCTTCTTTCCTCATCGTGATTTTCCAGTTTCCTTTTCATTGACCTTATCTCTTTCCAGTTTTGGGGATCCCTAATTTGGATGGGATTCCTCCTCTCTATCGCTGGGTCGAAAATTGTTTCCTTTTCTGCTCTATTTTTCTACTTTCAAGCTTTCCTCGTTGAGCCTTGGACCATCCCCTATAAATACATACCCCCCAATGATCCCCGACCATCCATCAACCACATTCAATCGTCGCTTTGGTCCCTTTTTCCTTGCTCCACAGTTTCCCTACTCCAGTTTCCTGATCCGGTGACAGTGATCTTGACAGAGGTGTTCTGGTAATCAGCGTTGTTGGTTCTTGGCTTGGTTCAAGTCGTGGTGGAATCAGCGAGCTTCATGGGTCCTCGGTTCATGCTATTAGTAGGTAACATGGTTTTGCCCCTTTCTTTTGGGTTTTGTTCATCACATAAATTATGGGTCTATGATCATCTTCTCACTGGTTTTCCTTGGCTTCTCTCTTCAGTTTTGAATGCTTGACCTTCCTCCACCTTTGGCTTGGCTCTTCTTTGACTCATTCTCTCTGTCCAAACATTCTGGTTTGTTTAGTGATGGTGAAGGTCTTATCTCAAGCTATAGACGATCGTTTTCATTGTGGTTTTTCTCTTTGTGTTCGTTAGACACTTTGGATCAAGATTTATGTTGAACACTTCACCTGGATCTCTTTGGTTTGAGTCCTGGACCTCAGAGAATGCAATGTGGTGCCTAGCTTTTGCGATTTCTATGCGGGGAAAACAACACCCCTACTGTATTCCGCTCTCTACCCACCTCTCTAACCTTCACTTTAGTTTTATTGACAAATGGCTTTTTCATCTTTTCACTCTGATCTCTTTTCTCTCTCACTTTGATTGTTGATTTGGCATTTTTCTAATTTCCTATTGGTCGGTTTTGTAAAATCGATCACTAAATATTCCTTGATCAGAAAAATATGCATAAATAGTCAATAAAATGAGAAAAAGAATATCTATCTATTGATACTAATCTTATCACATAATTCTGATGTTTATATAAAAGTGAATATTAATGGATTATGTAATTAGATAATATCTTTTATAATTCCTAACTAATAATTTATAAGTCAAAAAAATATAATAAAATACATTTTGAACTCATAGAAATATAATCTAAAATATGGCATGATTTTGATGACCTAATTCACCAATAATGAAAAGGTGATTTTTACGGTTTATGAAATCAATGTAAATCTAACCCTTATTTCACATACATGATTAATAGGTTCTTTGGAGACCAAGACTTGGATCTGGATCTATCTTGGACTTATATAGACTCTAAAGTGAGGTATGTTTGCATCCCTAATTATTCTTATTGAGCAATCACCTATATCTTTCTTTGTCTTGGTCCTATGGACATTAGCCTATACACAATGTCTTTTCTTTTGAAAATTATGCTTCATGTGAAGTACCCTACTTGTTACTGATCTTGTGATCATGGATATTATTTTGGACTCTTATCTTATTTCTTGGTTCATTATGGAACTTTATATGATGGCATGTGATGTCTTTTTCCCACTTATGAGGTGGATGTATATGATGGTCACTTATGTGGTGACTAGTTTGTATAATCTGACTATACTTTCTACTTGGCTCTACATTAAACATGCTATGTGATTCAGTAGCACTAGAGTAGTATAATTGAATTGGTTTTGGGTTATGTGCCCTTTATGCTTTTGGGATGGATGTTATGTTCCCCATACTCAAGTTTCAAATTTATAACGTTTGGCCTAACATTATATATATCGGGAGTTTGGTTATGTTCCAATCTCTATTAGGTTTCAAGTTTATGAGGCTTGGCCACCATTGTTATTTATATTGTTCTAGGGCTATGTTTATCTCAGATGCATGAAGGATGATAATGATGATGATGTATTATGTGCCCAAATTCTTGATATGAGCTTATGTGTCACTACCTTGTTGTTTTATTTATGGCAAGTATCTTATCTTATCGTATCTTATCTTATCTTATCTTATCTTATCTTGTCTTGTGATGATGATTCTTCCCTTTTATGCCCTTGTGGGTAGTCCTTATCTCTTGCATGGGAAGCATTTATACTTGATGTCCTTTGGTTATTATATTGCTCAAGTTTTCTTTTAGTAGAAACATACCAGCCCTTGCTGATGTTTCTATTTCTCTCTTCTTACTGGGGTATGCTTCCAACCCTAGGTAGAGGACTTGGATGATATTGCATGAAGATAGGGGCATATATTAAGGATTTAAAGGTTGGAGACAAAGTTGTGATGCTTCATACTTCCCTCTAACTTAGATCCTTATCTTGTATCATACATGTAAACCCAATGTGGGAGATTGAGATATACTCTGTAATCTTGTTGAGAAATTGAATATAGTAATTATTTTCTTCCACTGCTACACTTTGGTTGTTTTGCATACCATTAATAAGATTTGAAAATTTTACACCCACTTTAAGATAACTTAGAGGTGTGTTTGTACTGGAGGTTTTCTTCTTCAAATTTTTAGTAGAGAGGTGGTTTCACTCTTTACAACATGGTATCAGAACCCGTGGTAGTTGTAATCTGACTATTTCAATTTTGTCTCCCTAGTAGAACCCTTGTCTTTGATAGTGACCTCTAGGTGAGATGTTCACCCTAGATTTGATACTATGATACAATCAAGCTTGAGTTGAGGATGAAATTAGGTTATGAGGAGTAGTTAGATAAGGAGGTCTTGTTATGGATAAATTGTGACTTGGTTTCTAAAATTGATTTTGGATCCATATTTTGATTCATCTCAAAAAAGTTTTCATCGCCAAAACTTATTTTCATTATACTACATGTACATAAACTTTACCTGGCTTGTCGATATTTTCTTGAACTAAGTCACAATGAGTAGAAACCCTAGAATTAGTTGATTAGAATCTAATCCTAGTTTTGATGAAGTGACTAGGACTGATACAAAGGTGTAGCTAACTATATGGCTTTTTGATGATCATGTAGGGTTGATAGGTTAGAGACACAAAGACCTAAAACTCAACCCTATATGGTGACTCATAGTTGGATACATGAGAAAAATAAATCTCTAAAAACTTCCACAACTAACTTATATGTGGGTAGCCTAAATACCTTGATGATGATTATTTTGACTTGTTAGGTTAAACCTTTTAAGGGGTGGAGAGTAGTTGGTTGTTGATGTTTGGATCAGTAGACTTTGAGGAAAAAATCCTTTTAAGGGGTGGAGTGTTGTAACATGCCATATCTTGAACCCTACCTTAGAAGTTTGACCCCTTTGACTTAGCCAAACAAGGATAAGTTCATATGTGTAATTAATCCAATAATGAAACCTAAAATGTGTTATAAGAAGTGTAACATAACAAATCCTGCTTAGTAATCATATATGACACATATGTAGGTAATAAGAACATAATTGGAATAATAATGAACTAATGGGCCTCTAATGGTCCATATGACATAACACATGTAAGAAAGTCTCAAAAGTGAAAATAGACTTCAAATTCGTAATCTACACATTAAAATAAACTTACATGTCAATTTTCATCTAATTTTGTCAACCTTGAAATGATATGGTAAGTTAGGAAAGAGAAACTGCCTAAAAGATATAAGTAATAAAAAAATGACTAATATGACACCAAAAGTTGAAAATAAAGGAAAATTCGTATTCAACATATCAAATATACCGTAAGGATGAAGTTTCACCTAATTTGGATAATCTAAGTATCATTAATGCATCAGGTGAGAGAAATAAAATTTTTGGATAATAAATACATTGAAAGTTCTCAAAAGGAAAATCTAACTCCACAATCAGAATCTACATGTTTAACTTAACCTATGTGCAAAATTTGGTTTAATTTGGATAAGTTTAGAACCCTTAAATTAGGAAAGAGAAAAGATATGCATTATTTGGATTTTCACTTTGGTTTAATTCGATTTTTTCCTTGTCACGTTTATTTTCCTTCAATTTCATATAGTTTTCAGATCTAATGTGTCATGTGGATTTACTTACCTTTTTCTTTATTTTTCAGGTCATCGGACAGCCCTGGTTTAGTCTCCTTTTCCACGGATCGGATCGACGGCTTTAAAGCCATCCTCTCTACCCGACCTACTACGATTAGGAAATGAAATTCTCGCACAGTAACAAGAATTTTCATTTTTCCTCGATCTCTTTCTTCTTTCCTCCTCATGATTTTCTAGTTTCCTTTTCACCATCCTTGTCTCTTTTTTATTTCAGGGATCCCCACTTTGAATAGGATTCCTCCTCTCTATCGTTGGGTCAACAAAGTGTTTCTTTTTCTGCTCTGTTTTTCTATTTTCATGCTTTCCTCATTGAGCCTTGGACCATCCCCTATAAATACCTACCCCCCTATGATCCCCGATCATCCAGTGACCATATTCAATCACCGCTTTAGTCCCTTTTTTCCTGCTCCTCAGTTTCCCTACTCCAATTTCCTGTTCCGATGATGGTGATCTCGATAGAGGTGTTCTGATGATCAGCGGTGTTGGTTATTGGCTTGGTTTGAGTTATGGTGGCATGGACGAGCTTCGTGGGTCCTCAGTTTGTGCGATTAGTAGGTAACCCAGTTTTGCCCCTTTCTTTTGGGTTTTGTTCATTGTAGCAATTATGAGTCTGTGATCGTCTTCTCGCTAGTTTTTCATGGCTTCTCACTTCGGTTTTGAATGCCTGTCCTTCCTCTGCTTTTGGCTTGGCTCTTCTTCGACTCGTTCAATCTGTCCAAACTTCCCAGTTTGTTCTGTGATGGTGAAGGTCTTAACTCTAGTTATAGCTAACCATTTTAGTTGTGGTTTTTCTCTTTATGTCTGTCAGAGTCTTTGGATCAAGGTTCATGTAGAACCCTTCACCTAAATCTCTTTGGTTTGAGTCCTGGACCTCGGAGAACACACTACGGTGCCTGGATTTCACAAGTTCTTTGTGGGGAAAACAAAGCCCATAGTCTATTCCCCTCTCTACCCTCCTCTCTGACCTTCACTTTAGTTTTATCAACAAAGGGATTTTTCATCTTTTCTTCCTGATCTCTTCTCTCTCTCACTTTGATCGCTGATTTGGCATTTTTGTAATTTCCTATTTGTTAGTGTTATAAAATAAATAACTAAATATTCCTAGATCAGAAAATATGCATAAATAGTCAATAAAACTAGAAAAAGAAGATCTATGAGTTGATACTTATCTTTTCACCTAACTCTGATGTTTAAATAAAAGTCAATATTAATGGATTAATGTAATTAGATAATATCTTGTAAAATTCCTAACTAATAATTTATAAATCAGAGAAATATAATAAAATGTGTTTTGAACTCAGAAAAATATAATCTAAAATATGGCATGATTTTGATGACCTAATTCACCAATTATGAAAAGGCAATTTTTAGGGTTTATGAAATCAATGTAAATCTAACCCTAATTTCACATACATGATTAATAACTACTTTGGAAACCTAGACTTTGATCTTGATCTATCTTGGACTTATATATACCAAGAAGTGAGGTATGTTTGCGTCCCTAATTATTCTTATTGAGCAATCACCTATATCTTTCTTTCTCTTGGTCCTATGGACATTAGCCTACACACAATGTCTTTTCTTTTGAAAAATATGCTTCATGTGAAGCACCCTACTTGTTACTGATCTTGTGATCATGGATATTCTTTTTGACTCTTATCTTATTGCTTGGTTCATTATGGAACTTTATATGATGGCATGTGATGTCTTTTTACCACTTATGAGGTGGATGTATATGTTGGTCACTTATGTGGTGACTAGTTTTTATAATCTGACTATACTTTCTACTTGGCTCTATATTAAACATGCTATGTGATTTAGTAGCACTAGAGTGGTATAATTGCATTGGTTTTGGGTTATCTGCCTTTTATGCTTTTGGCATGGAGGTTATGTGCCCCATACCTGAGTTTCAAATTTATGAGGTTTGGCCCAACATTATATATATTGGGAGTTTGTTTATGTGCCAATCTCTATCAGGTTTCAAGTTTATGAGACTTGGACACCATTGTTATTTATATTGTTCTAGGGCTATGTTTATCTCACATGCATGTAGGATGATAATGATGATGATGGGTTATGTGCCCAAATTCTTGATATGTGCTTATGTGGCACTACCTGTTGTTTTATTTATGGTTAGTATCTTATCTTATCTTATATTATGAGGATGATTCTTCCCTTTTATGCCCTTGTGGATAGTCCTTAATTATCTCTTGCATGGGAAGCATTTATACTTGATGTCCTTTGGTTATTATATTGCTCAAGTTTTCTTTTAGTATGAACATACCAGCCTTTGCTGATGTTTCGATTTCTCTCTTCTTGCAGGGGTATGCTTCCAACTCTTGGTGGAGGACTTGTATTATATGGCATGAAGACATGGACATAGATTATGGATTTAAAGATTGGAGACAAAGTTGTGATGGTTTAGACTTCCTTGTATCTTAGATCCTTATGTTGTATCATACATGTAAACCCTATGTGGGAGATTAAGATATACTATATAATCTTGTTGAGAAATTGAATATACTCATTATCTTCTTCCACTGCTACACTTTGGTTGTTTTGCATACCATTAATAAGATTTGAAAATGTTTCAGCCACTCCAAGATACCTTAGAGGTGTGTTTGGACTGGAGGTTTTATTCTTCAAATTTTTAGTAGAGAGGTGGTTTCACTTCTTTACACATGGTGACCACCGTGTTGGTTGAACTGGTGGTATTGAAAACTTTGGCAGTTCAGAACCACCAAACAATTGTTCCTATGATGGTGTAGACCTGTTTTTGAGGTTTGCCTCATATTTCTCTGTCACAAACCTTTCCATTCTCCGTATAGGTTCCACGAATGTGGCAAATCTCTCTCTACTTTCCAAAGCAGCTACCGAGGTAGACATCTCAACATTTAATCATTTCTCAAAATGTCAGATCCTCTCCAACTACGAGATCTTTTCATCTAAGTATGTATGTGGAAAGTACTTATTCATGAATTCTCGACGAAATTCCTCCCAAATAACCTATTCATTATTCCTTTTTACATCTTATATGGCCCACCAGTGGCCAGCACTGCCCTTCAAAAGGTACACAACATGCTTGACTTTGTCAGCATCTAGGATACTAAGGATCTTGAAAGCCTTTTCTAACTTAGTGAGACATAGATCAACATCCATTGGGTCAGCTATTCATGCATATTCTATAGCTCATAAACGGTGTAGCCGTTCAAAGGTCTTACCAGAACCCTAAAATTCTATGTTTGGGACTGGTGCCCTAGGTTGTATTGCTAGTGTCCTATCCACTATATGCTTCACTGTTGTCATATTCTGCCCAACTAGATCATGAAAAACATGATTCTCCATCATGACTGGATCAAGTTGGGGATTATAAGGCACTCGTTCTTCTCTTTCCTGATCCCTTGCACCTTCTCCTAGTGAAACAATATTGCTTTCAACAATATGTTCATCATATTATCCAGACATCTTTAAGATTTATCCTTTCTTTTGCATGAGCAGAAGTCACTATTAGACATACTAGAGGACACTATAACAGACTCAAAAACCTTAGTCCTATGTCCCTATAGACTCAGTGAACCTATAGCTCTGATACCAAAAATTGTGGTGATTGCTATCAAACTGACAATGACATCGCAAAAAACTACACTTAAATAACCATTAGCAGCAGATTACCGAAAATCACTAAAAATTAAAACCTTTCTACCAAGAGATCCACTACCAAGAAACTCTTTACAAAAAGAACCAAATCCATATATACATCATAATTCACTTCATTCAGACATCGTTTCATCACATCACAAGGATATGAGATATCAATTGTTTTACCAAAACATATACAAAATCAACATTAAACATTGAGGCATTCTAGCCAAAATCTTAGATCGATTATAAAACTATTTACACACTATCTCCCTAGGACTTGAGAGTACATGGATGACACTTAGGACTCTATATCTACAAGACACATAACAACACACTCAACCTGAGTTGTTGTTGTTGTCCTTGCTATTACTGCCCACTCTCTGCTACACAATCTCTACCTCCTCATGCATGTCCACCTAAAAGTTGTGGAACCCACAAAGTGAGACAAAAGTCCCTACGGGAGATATTATTCTCCAACAACAATATGAATATCACTTATATATCTTCATGAAAGAGAGAAGAAGAAACCTTTATTGAATTAAACATGTATAACTACTTGTTATATGTAGAGTAGAGGAATCTCATCATTTAAGTAGTTCAGATATCTATGATTGAGTAATAGATCATCTAATCACTTTTAAAAGGAATATAAAGAACATGTATACCATTTATCAACTATGACATTCAGAAGTAATTGCAGCCTCGTTAAATATTTTTGTATTCAAACCTTAAGAAAATGCACTACATGGCTTATTACATCTTTCAAAAATCAATCTTATGTCCTGAGGAGATGAGGTATACCTCTCATGCTCCAATCAACCTAAAACTAGGTAGCATTTGTTCCATACAAGGTTCATGGAAGAGCCAGAATTCATGACCTCACCCCCTCGATCAGTACGAGATTATTGGTAGTGACATTATAAGTCAAACTGCAATTTAGCTAGACAGGGTATATTGGCTCAACGCTATAAAGATACAACTCGCATCTTGTTCTCTGTCCAAGGTATCACCTATAGTCAATCCTCCATACATATATTGACTCATGGATTGCAACCATACTCTTCTCACGGTATGGCTTTACTACCAATCCCGATGTTGCATTACAACTACGACCTATAATCACACTCTTTTTAGGGCATGGCCTATATCCAATCTTGAGGTTTGTAGGAAGTTAGGAAATACTCATCTTGGACCTCACGTATTAAAAAATATGCACTCCGAATAAAACTTGTTTCACCATCCAACAAGTTCTGACACTAAACAGATCTATGGCCAGGGAAAACTACATTTTTAGTTTTAATTGATTAGTTAAGTGCATTACACTATCTTTTAGCATCAATCAAGTTACAAGAATGAATTATAGATAAATGCTATAAAGAAATGTGTAATACATTTTTAAGGAATCTTATATCAATTGGAACACATCTTGTTACACCCATCTTGGGATCTCAATACCTTGAACACATTACTGGGAATCTCATCCCTTCAACATTTTCATTATCATGACCACATTTTTTGGGTATCAAACCCTCAATTCATCATTGAACAATGTCACCTCTTACTAGAAAACAATCATCTCTAGGTCATCAGACCAATATATATGTTATACTTGTTGTATAAGTATTTCACATGGCTTACAAGGCCTATTTAATATGTATCATGCTAATTCATCATAGCTCATACATGGATATGCTCATCATCTCATAATACCTACATGGTTAGGATTTCATGGTAAAAACAATATCAAGTAAATATCATCACCTTGCCATTAAGAGAATCATTCAGATTGCAACTCTCTTATAATTATGGTTAGTGTTTTCCCCTTATAACTGATTAGGGTTTCTAGGGTTATATTCAATAACCAAACCCTAAATCATAACTCCTCATATATAGGAACTTATTTTATTTGTCATCAGTACTCATACATACTTAATTACTCTCATCAATTATCATCAATTGATTATCAACATGAAGTATTACCTTTCTTATGTGAGTAGTATAAAATACTCTCTAATCCTTACTAGGATTAATTTTCAACATACTTACTACATTGTCGTGACCCTCTTCAGAGTTTATCAGCCTACACTTATTAAAGTGTATCCATCTCATTACTTCATAGTGTATCAATTGATTATATTCATAATGTATCAGCCTACACTCATCAAGGTGTATCGACCTACACACTAACCCCTTGTGTTGGCCTAGACACATTCACTTGTGTCAGTCTAGACAGATCCACTTGCATCGACCTAGACACTCTCACCTATTTCGGCCTAGACACTCTCACCAGTGTCAGCTAGACACTCTTACTTGTGTCGTCATAGACATTATCACTTGTGTTGCCGATGGAAATCAAAGTGATATCGGTTTACATGTTTTTAGTGTGATATCAATTATGAATCAGATCTTTGTGTATCACCTTCATTATACCTTGGTACATCACCTTCTTCACACTTTAGCAAAATATTTTCACCTCACTTAAGCATAACATCTTGACCTCACTTTAAGGTGTCAGCCACCTTATCACTTTGTGTGGCAATCACCCTATCACTTTGTATATAGGCCACCCTATCACTTTGTGTGTCAGCCACCCTATCACTTTGTGTGTCGGCCACCATATCACTTTGTGTGTCGGCCACCCTATCACTTTATGTATCGGCAAACCTATCACTTTGTGTGGTGGCCATAGTATACTCTAGGGTATTGGCCATGCTGTCATCTAGTGTATTAGCCATAACATCATCTACTGTGTTGCCCTAGCTATCACCAAGTGATATCGGCCTCTAGGGTTTTGATAGTATCATGTTATCCATCATCAACACCCTTATATTCTTTCTCCTATCAAGGTATCGACCTCATTACTACTTGGTGTGTCGGCCATGACTTCAAGGAGTGTGTCACTCACACCTTCACATGGTTTGTCGCCCATCACACTTGTGTTGGGCTAGAGGTGTGTCAGGTTAATAGGGTTAAGGGATGCCAGGTTAGCCCAATTGATTACATATCTTCACTCACTTTAAAAATATCAGTCTGCTCTCATGCTTAGCCATCTCTCTCATATAATTGGGGATCCCATCTTCTTCAAGCTTCAACCCTTCATCCACTAACACTCTAGTTCATGGAAAACAGCCCCAAATATTCATTAGATCACATAGAATCATCATTCAATCAAGGGAAGTCGAAATTGAAAAGATATCGTCAAGTATTGCATCATTGAAGGTGAATAACAATAAAGTTGAGTTCAAGTTTTATAACCCACCTCAAGATCACCACTAGAGATTCAAGCTTCAAAGCGACAAGTTACCCAGGTTGAAGATGACTTATCAAAAGTCTAAGACTTGGCTATATCTTCATCTCCATTAAGAAGAAGGTAACATAGTTAGAAACTTGGTGAAGAAGAAAATAAAGAAAGAATTATGATCTGAAATACATAATTCTTCAACATTGAAGATGGTCATGGAATCACCTTAGACAAGATTCTCGACCTTCATCCTTCTCCTTGTGCTCCAAAGGTCGTCCACCAAGAAGGAGGTGGTAAAAGAGTCGAAAGCTTTACCTACTTTTGAAAAGTGGGGCTTATATAGTTGAGTTTAAAGAGAGAGAGTGCAAGTGAAGTGTCATCACCATATGAACTTAGGTGACACGTGTCCATGCAATGTGACTCCATGCATCCATGATTGTCTTGACATGCAAAACTCTAGTGGATAATTGAAGGATGGGACAACGGCCACTGGATATCTTGCTTGACAAGATATCACAACCCAATATCAGTTTATGTGCATGCCGATACAACTTTTACAAGGAATATCTAAACCGATGGGATTCAACTAATTGAGGTGGTTATCCCGATATGAATAGTTCCAAAAAGTTTCTAAACCTTTATGGCACCTCCTCAATGGTTTCTAAACTAATAGACACTCCCATATATTATTTATAACTCGATATAACCTAATCTAGGGTTCACTATTCTTTGGTTCTTTCACCACCAAGAGTGTTATCACTCAACCAAGACTCAAAAAAAGGGCCTCCTCCTTTGTCTCTCTTCTAGATGATGCTAAGAGAGAGAAGGGACACTCTATAGATGGTTATTTGCACATCAACCCCATATTTTGGGTAAATTACAATTTGCACCAAAACTATCATGTATAACACAAATAGTCATCAAACATGCTCAAATTTGAAACTTGAGCTCTCCTTAAGTCTTAATTACTTTTCAAAAGATTAAGACAACGTTCTAATAATCTTACTTAGGAATAACATCCTGGGTTATCCCAAACCCTAGGTCAGAGGTGTAATAAGTTATCAACCCCTAACAAGAATTTCATCCTCAAAATCTCAAGCAAAGAGAAAGGTACTTCCTATTTTAACTCTTCATTAAACTTTTATGAAGACAACCAAAGGAATCTCAAAATAGTAAACTTACTAATGACTAAGAAAAATTCTTATATTAAACATCTTCTATATAATAGTGATGTTATGGAAGTTTGTCCAAAATTAACACAAGATTTATCACATGTGATACACCCTTAGTTAACTCAAACACTTTTGGCTTGTAGCGTTAACATTATGGCAAGTCACACTTTCTCAATATATAAACATTATATGTACTTTGTACAACTCAAATGGCAACCCTAACTTTTAAGCCACATTTGCAACTTGTACAAGAGGAGGTTCATAGACCTGGAAGTCATTATATTTATCTGAGGGCAAAGATAAGACCAAAATTTCTAGGATATTAACCATCATATTCTTATTATGAAAGTTTTTCTTGATCTCACATACCACTCACTACTACAGAAATAGCATTCAGTGTCGCTTTTCTGGGTGTCGGTTATTAAGGAAAACTGACGCCTATCATATAAGGCGTCAGTTGTTTAAGCAAACCGACGTCTATATTCGAAGACCAGCCAGACACGGGTACCGCTTTGTATTCAGCGTCGGTTGACAATAACAAGCCGACGCCTAAAAGCTCCCGCGAAATCCAATTTTCGAGTGAAAAGAAAAAGTGTCACATACTGCGTTGGTTATTTAAATAGCCACCGACGCCTATGTGTGATGAAACTTTGTGTGAAAAGTGTCCCTTTCAGTGTCGGTTATCTGTGGATAACCGACGCCGAAAGTGGTTCCCGCCAAACAATTTCGTGAAAATATCATCCACTTAAGCGTCGGTTGTTTGTCACAACCGACGCTAAAGTGGTTTAGGCGTCGGTTGTGACAAACAACCGACGCTATTGGTGAACTTTATATCCTGCGACCACCCGACTCTTCCCCTTTCTTTTGTTTCATCGCCTAAACTGCTCCCGCCGCAACCACCCCTCTGCTGTCGCCCGACCCTCCACTCCGCCGCACCCCTCCACGACAGTGCCGCCACGCCTCCTTCTCCGGCGCCGCCTTCTCCTCCGGTGCCTCCACGCCGCCGCCAGTGCCTCCAAGCCACCGCCGCCAGGCCGACAGAAGTTGCTTCTCCACCGCCGTCGCGACGCTGCCAGGGTTTAGGGTTGCTAGCTGCTTCTCCGCCGCGCCGCCGGTTTGACCACAGCTCCTCTCCACCGTCGTCGCCCACTCTGTGCCGCCGTCTGCAGACCACAGCTCCTCTCCAGACCGGTATGCCCTCTTCTTTGTCCATTATTGAGTTCATCACTCCCGCTTGCCTTATACTATAATAAGCTGCAACTAGTAGAAACCATTATACAATGCTGGGGCATGCCCTTTTCCCCATATGTTGGGTGAGACAAGTTCAACTTATTCCTAGTTTTATTTTTTATCAAATAACAACAGAGTTTTTAAATCAGAGTTTCACCTTTTTATTAATGCATGACTATATCAAGAAAACCCTAGTTTGATGAGCATGTTGTTAATCATGTTAATTATGTTTCTTCTATATATTCTGATGTCATTATATAATTATGTGATCCCAACATATTAAATTGAATTAGAATGATTTCATGAATTATAGGGTTTTAAAGTTGATAAACATGTACATGCGGAAATATGGTTATTAAACCAATGGTTATAACATATAATGTCTAGTAAAGATTCCTAGACCTTTTGTTTGAAACTATTGATTTCTTGATTTATTATTTAATAATGCTCTGTTGATTAGGATAAACCATGTTGCATGTAGTTTATAGACATTTATTATATATAAGAATGACAACACATGTATTTGTTGGCCTAGAAACCCGTCCAAGATTTACTAATTAGGAGTAAATCTTGGATAGTCCCCGGTTTGGGACTGTTCTTGAACACCTAATCTCACTTAGGATGTAAGTGTATAATGTGTATTGGGTTTTCGAGAAAATTTTGGTAGCATTTCCCCGTTTGTTCTCTAAGTATATATGTACTTAGAGAACAGTGGGGAAATGCTGCCGAAATTTTCTTGAAAACCCAATACACATTATACACTTACTAGTAAGATTAGGTGTTCAAGGATGGGATAGGTGGTACATATTTATTATATATAAGAATGACAACACATGTGTTTGTTGGCCTAGAAACCCGTCCAAGATTGACTCATTAGGAGTAAATCTTGGATAGTCCCCGGTTTGGGACTGTTCTTGAACACCTAATCTCACTTAGGATGTAAGTGTATAATGTGTATTGGGTTTTCAAGAAAATTTCGGTAGCATTTCCCCGTTTGTTCTCTAAGTATATATGTACTTAGAGAACAGCGGGGAAATGCTGCTGAAATTTTCTTGAAAACCCAATACACATTATACACTTACTAGTGAGATTAGGTGTTCAAGGATGGGATAGGTGGTACACATTTATTATATATAAGAATGACATCACATTATACACTTAGGTAGGATGTAAGTGTATACCCTAATCTTTTCCTAATATATACTTGTTTCCTAATATATACTTGTTTTCTCTGATCATAGAATGGATAGATCATGGATGTCCATTCGTAATCGTTGCACCCCAGAGTTTATATCTGGTCTTGATCAGTTTATTAGATTTGCCGAGGAACATAGGAAAAAACCTACAGATAGGTTCTACTGTCCATGTAGGCATTGCGGTAACAACTTGAAAGTCAACATTGGTGAGGAAATCAAAAGTCATGTCATGTGCAATGGGATTGTACAAGGCTATACAGAATGGCACTGGCATGGAGCGATTTCAAAATCGAAACCAGTAGATGTCGATAGCAGTGCTTGGGTGGAAGAAGAAATTGCCTCCGATGACGTAAATGTGAACGAACCAGTTCCAACAGACATCGTTGATGCGATGCTGGATAGTTGTAGGGTAGAGCACACCGATCCACCTCCTATCTTTAGAAACATTGTGCATGATGCTGAGATACCATTATACACAGGCTGTGCTAAGTTAACGAAGCTTAGCGTCGTGTTGAGATTGTATAAGTTGAAAGCTAACAATAGATGGAGCGACAAAAGCTTCACTTCATTGTTGACTTTGTTGAAAGAAATGCTTCCTGAAGGAAACGAGCTGCCAATCTCAACATACCAGGTAAAGAAAATGTTGTGCCCAATGGGAATGGAGGCCAAGAAGATACACACATGCCCGAATGATTGTGTATTATTTCAAAAGGACTATGTAGATTTGAAAGATTGTCCAAAATGTGGTGTGTCACGGTATAAATTGACGACTTCGGGGGAGTCCAAAACTGGTTCTCCTGCCAAGGTGTTGTGGTATCTACCTATAATATCACGGTTTCAACGCTTTTTTGCAAATCCGAAAGATGCGAAGAATTTGAGGTGGCATGCAGATGTTAAGAAAAATAATGATGGGATCCTGCGACATGCGTCTGATTCCCCACAGTGGAAGAAGATTGATCTATTGTACCCCAAATTTGGTGAAGAAGATAGGAATCTAAGACTTGGGCTTTGTACAGATGGGATGAATCCGTACGGGACATTGAGCAGCCAACATAGCACTTGGCCAGTCATGCTTGTTATATACAATCTTCCTCCCTGGATGTGTATGAAAAATAAGTACGTTATGTTGTCATTATTGATATCGGGCCCTAAACAACCCGGAAATGATATCGATGTTTATCTTGAACCTTTGATTGATGACTTAAAGAAACTTTGGGCTGAAGGTGTGATGACCTATGATGCTTCAGCAAGAGAGACATTTCGTTTGCACGCTATGTTGTTTTGCACTATTAATGACTTTCCAGCATATGGAAATTTGTCTGGATATAGTGTCAAAGGAGCTAAAGCGTGCCCTATATGTGAAGAAAACACTGATTCAATAAGACTAAAACATGGCAGCAAGACTGTATATCTTGGTCATCGAAGGTTTCTTTCAAAATTCCATCCGTATCGTAGGAAGCGCAAAGCATTCAATGGATGGAATGATGAACGGAGTGCACCTAAACCTATACCAGGGGATGTTGTTTATGAAAGAGTAAAAGACATTGTCAATGAATTTGGTAAGAAATCACAATGTAGTATGGCCACACGGAGTGACAATTCTTCATTCAAGAAGAAGTCAATATTTTAGGTTCTTCCTTATTGGAGTTCTTTGACATTCAGGCATTGTATCAATGTAATGCACGTTGAGAAAAATGTCTGTGATAGCATCATTGGTACTCTGTTAAATATACCAGGTAAGACTAAAGATGGGATAAAATCCAGACTGGACCTACGTGAAATGGGAATAAGGTTAGAATTAACAGAATTACGTGAAATGGGTAGTAAAAGAACATACTTACCTCCCGCTTGTTACACGTTGTCTAGAAAGGAGAAGAAAACTTTTTGTGAATGCTTGGTAAATGTTAAGGTGCCACATGGTTACTCATCCAACATCCGTAGATTGGTATCAATGAAAGATCTGAAGTTGATAGGTCTTAAATCTCATGATTGTCACACTCTAATGCAACAAATATTGTCCATGGCAATTCGATCTATATTGCCGAAGCATGTAAGGTTTGCAATTACCAGACTTTGTTTCTTTTTCAACAGTCTATGCAGCAAAGTTATTGACCCTGATACTCTCGATAATTTGCAAAGAGAAGTGGTTGTTACCCTATGTCAGCTTGAGATGTATTTCCCTCCTTCGTTCTTTGATATCATGGTACATCTTGTTGTCCACTTCACTAGGGAAGTGAAAATGTTGGGACCAGTTTTCTTGCATTGGATGTATCCCTTTGAACGATACATGAGTGTTTTTAAAGGTGATGTTCGAAACCGTTATCGGCCTGAAGGGAGTATTATTGAAGGTTATGTGGTGAGAGAGGTTATGGATTTTTTCAATGACTTTCTCAGTAGTAATGACACTCCTGATAATGACAAGAATATTGAGGAGGGCAAAGGAATTTTGGGATCACGGGTGAAAGTAATCAGCCGTGAGCAGTTGGAACAAGCTCACTTGTATATTTTACACAATATGGACAAAGTGAGTGTTTATATCGAGGAACATACCAATTTCATAAAGAGACAACATCCTCGAGCAAGTTCAATGTGGCTTGCTAGAGAGCATAATAAGACTTTTACTAAGTGGTTTGAAGATAAAGTCTTACATCAACTATCTCAAACACCAAATGATATTACAGAAACTATCAAATGCCTCACCTTTAAACCAAAACCGAATGTTATGTCTTATGAAGGGTTTGACATTAATGGATTCACATATTACACAAAGAGCCAAGATGATAAGAGTGTCGTCCAAAATAGTGGGGTCACTCTTCAAGCGTCGACTATGTACTTTGCAAGTGCAAAGGATAAGAGTCCACGTGAAGCTAAAATGTCATATTACGGTGTCATTGAGGACATTTGGGAGTTTGACTACATAGATTTCAAAATTCCGCTCTTTAAATGTAATTGGGTTGATAACACCAAAGGAGTTATAGTGGATGAATTGGGTTTCACTTTGGTGAACTTTGAAAAGATTGGCGAGAAGGGTGAACCATTCATATTGGCATCACAGGAGAAACAAATATTCTATATCGATGATCCTGCGAATGATAAATGGTCGGTTGTTCTTCATGGTAAAAGACAATTCATTGAAGATCCTATAGATGAAGAAGAGTACTATGATAAGTATGATGACTCCAGTCCATTCTCAGTTGGGTTGCCAACTCCACAAAATATTGAATCTAATGATGACTTATATGTGCGCGGAGATCACAATGAAGGATTGTTAATTGATAAAAGATCACAATTTTAGAGACATGTATGTTTATACAAATGCTAAATGTTTGCCTTTTTCTAGTTAATACAAATGCTAAATGTTTGCCTTTTTCTAGTTAATACAAATGCTAAATGTTTGCCTTTTTAATGACATTTTCAGATGGCTGACCATGATGAGCATGATGTCCATGATGAGCATGAAGTCCATGATGAACATGTTGTCCATGACGAGCATGGCGAGGATACCAATGTAAGTTCTAAAACATATCCTGTATTTCTATAAAATTCATTATCTTCTAGTTATGTCATATATCCTATATTTCTATATTGGGCTAATTCAGTGTGTTTATTTTTGTCAAAATTTAGGTTGATGATGCACATGTACCCACTGAAGCACTGGAGCAACTTGATGCGCAACACCAAACACTTAACAAGAAAAGGGGCATCACTCTGTTGAAGAAGTTAATACCGCTAAATGGCAGTGGATCCAAATTGGTTGTAGAGTTTGATAATGGAGGAAATGCAATTGGAGTGAACCGCAATAATTTTGTAAACTATCTTGGGTGTACCACTCGGAGCCATTGTGGTGTTAAGTATGATAATTGGCATAAAGTTCCTCAGGGGAAAAAAGACTTGATATGGAAGGATTTATGCGTGAGTTATTATTATTTGCAATTATATTTTGTAGATTAAAAATTCTATTATTTGCAATTCTATTTTGGATACTAGTTAATAACATTTCTATTTTACAGAATCTGTTTGCATTGGATGAGAAGTTGCATCGTAAAAGTGTGATGCAACGCAATGGAAAGATGCTTAGGAATTATAGGACAAATCTGAACAGAGAATACATAAAAAAGGGTGATAAGAAGAAGAAGTCAGCCCTTGAACAGTGGAACTTCTTGGACAAAGAAGATTGGGACAATTTGTTGCTTCAAGAAAATCTGAAGAATTCAAGGTATTAGGCGTCACTGCCAATTTAATTAATATACATTGTATTCACCTATTCAAGATTAACATTTAGTGCTACTAACCAAATCATTAATGTGCATACTAACTAGGCCCTCAGTGACGCACAAAAAGCAAGGCGTGCACTGAATGTGCATGACCACACTATGGGTCCAAAAGGCTATGCAAGCATTCGCCAAAGACTACAGGCGGAGTCTGCGGCTACTCAGGAGTCTGCTGCTACTGAGGAGTCTGCCACACCCATGCCTCGCCATGATATCTGGATAGCTGGGAGGCAAAACAAGAAGGGTGAAATAAAGAAGCCCGTAACTGCTGAGGCGACTGCGAAAATGGTAAAATACAACTCTTAGAGCAATGGTTTGAATATTGATTATTTGTTAACTTACCAATTTCTGTTGATGGTGATTAGCGGGAGCTGCACGAGCAGAGGAAACAAGGCACGTTCATCCCTCAGGGCACACAGGATGAATTGACAGTTGCTCTGGGTAACCCAGAGCATCCTGGACGTGTTAGGGGTGCAGGCGCTGGTGTGGGCATCAAAGCATTCTTTGGGCCATCCCAGCGCAAACCCAGAGCGGGACTTTCACAAGAAGAGGTAACCTATACTTTTTTTAGAATGTTTCTGCAAAAGGAAATTCAATAATAAGAAGCTAATGTTTCTTTTATCCATGTATAGGAGAATAAGAGAGTCGAGGATATAGTTGCTAAGAAGGTCAACGGTGTAGTTGCTGAGAAGGTCAAGGAAGAATTGTTGCGGTGGCAGACATCTCAGGCTTCCAATCAGCCTATGGCGACCCACTCTTCTCCTGATGTACAGACTACATGTAATCCTGTAGACCCACCGCCTAACACGTCTGCTGTAAGTATTGTTTATGACATTGTAGTTAGTCTTTTCAAGTTGTTATGTTTTCAAGATGATATGTATATATGTATAATATTCTTTACATAAATTTGTAGGCATTGAAGCCATGCCGCTTAAGAATGCAAGACTACGTTATTGCAGAGGCGCAGGCTTACCCGTCCCTTCCTGGGGAAAGGTTTCACGGGACTCCAATGCCATAGGGCTACGTTTGTGTGGGCCCATTACGTGTGTTACCCGATTGGAGGGAAGTTACATTTCCATATCCCCACCCGGATATTGATACACTTGTTGAGGCAGAAGGCGGGGTCATATTGTGGACCAAAGCAGATGTCGTCTACACTAGTGAAATTGTAAGATAAATTTACATTGATTTAGACTGTTAATGTGTATATATGATGTCAACTGATTTGAAATTATATATACAGGTTAAAAAGAAGACACCAGGAGCACCTAGGCCTCCACCTCCACTTCCCGCATTACCAACTTGGGTTCCAACTGACCTAACATACCCGTTAGGTCCTGCTTGTAGGGGAATGGCATGTTGGCTACGGGAACATAATATACATTGCCCGATAATTGTTTCTTTAGATGCAGATTATGCAGGTCAATCATACGATCGCTCTTTATTTATACATGATATTATTGAGCTGTTTATGTATGATTGGCTGAATACATCAATGATAGAGACATGGTTAAGGTGAGATCTTTTTTATACATCCATATACCTTGTGTAAGATCTGGTGATCTGGTTTCTTATATATTAATGCATACGTAATACATGTTTTGCAGCTACTTAGTCGAAAATCATTGCAAACAATTTGCATTTGATCATGTGGGATTTTTGATTCCATCATTGATTAGTATGGTAGCTAAAGACCCTGATACTGTTCAACAATACTGTATAGATGCTTTTACAATTTTTGGTCAGCAAAAGAAGACGATAATAATAGCTCCATTCAATGTCAAGTAAGTTTACTTTATTTACAATTTGGACTTAAGAAAATTCCATTTTTATTATGCATTTTGAGTTATTAATTGTTAACTTTTTACCTCTAGCGGTAAACATTGGGAGTTACTAGTTATTGTCCCCGGGACGTTCACTGTTTATTATCTAGATCCCGCGGGAAGTACATTAAACACTAAAATTGGACACGTAATGAGAATGCCATTATGCTGGTGAGAAATATTTCATTTTTGTATATGTTAACATCTGTTATTACATTACTATTTACTTATGCAATTTACTGTGTTATATTAACATGTAGGGGTTTAGATGCATTCAAAAAGGCTAGAGGAGCGGTCCCAAGGAAAAAGAACCAGCCAATAAATTGGCAGAACGTACAAGTAAGTTCCCGACTCCAATGTATATATTATTGATGTGAATTGTGCTTAGTTGTATTATTTTGTATGTTTCAATTTATAGTGCGCTACACAAGACAATGGTTGGGATGCACATACAATGTGATGCGATTTATGCAGATGATTATCCGATATGTCGCATTGGACATCGATACCATAGATGAGGTATTATATATAGTCTCATTAGTTAGTATGAAACATATCAATCTTATTTTTATATTATTACTTATATATATACATCATTCTCTTTGCAGGTGTTTAAAACTGACAACACTACAGGTAAACGTTTAAAAAATATACATGCTCCATATACGATGGAAGCATTAAATGAAATAAGAGAAGAATGGGCAAAAGCCATACAAGCAGTGGCAACTGTAAGATATAATTGGGATGTTGATAGCGATAATGAATGATACTTTGTAAATGAATATTTCTGAATGTTAATACATGTATTTGAATTTTTCTATATGTGTGAATGTGAGAATTGAATTGATGTCTGAATGTATCTACTTGTGTGAATTATTTTTTGTGAATTTTGCAGGTTTGTGGCCTGTTTGTAGGCTGATATCAATGGATGTCGTAAACCTGCAGTTCAGAAAACTGAACTGCAGGTTCTCATCCTGCTGACCAGCCACAGTAGGCCTGCAAACTGATATGAAAAAAAATAGATATAGGCGTCGGTTATTTATAGAAAACCGTCAGCAAAGACCTACAGCGTTGGGTTTTTGCAAAACACCGACGCCTAATGTGGCCACAGCCGTACTGGAAATGGCGTCGGCTGTTCGTGTCAAACCGACGCCTATTTAACCTATAGGCGTCGGTCTTTTAGTAGATAACTGACGCCAAAAGGGTTCGTGCCACAGAAAATGGCGTCATCTAGGACACTTTCTGCGTCGGTCTTTTAGTAGATAACCGATGCCGAATGTGTCCTAGATGACGCCATTTTCTGTGGCGCGAACCCTTTTGGCGTCGGTGATCTACTAAAAGACTGACGCCTATAGGTTAAATAGGCGTCGGTTAAAAAACCGACGCCGAAGCGTTCGACCTTTAGCGACGCCCACATAGGCGTCGGTCGGAAACCGACGCCAAAGGGGGTTAAACAACCGACGCCAAAGGTTGTTTCTGTAGTAGTGACTGGCACCTCTGGAATACTAGGATTTCTTACATTGGTGTCCATCACATATGCCAAAATGCATCACATTCATGTTCAGTCATCTTCTCAGCTGTTTCTATTGATTCCAAACATGTTGGAAGAATCTTCCTATCATCTTAGAGGATCTAAAAAACATCATTATTCACATATGTGACCATCTTGGAACAAAAGTCCAAGCACCAACTGATACTTTTCAAGTATCCTTCGCAAGGTCACCTCAAAATTATGCATATCAAGTGACACAAGACTCACTTGAACATCACATCCCTTGAAAGGAAGTACATAAAGGAAACATACTTTCCCTTATCATTACATAACCATATAGGTATTGCTAATAGGGAGGAGGAGATTACCAACTTTTATTGGCTATTATACAAGTTATCATTTCTCATGTGTAATTTAATTCGGTTTCAATTTGGTTCCCTTGTCATTGACATATGAACTGTAAAGATTATTACATGTCATTACTCCTTTGATTTTTTTTGCTCTTCACATTCATGAACATTTTCTTGTTTTACCACATTTTTCATCTTTACATCATGGAAAGGATCATTATTCTTTACATATTCTTTATTGAGCAGGGATCATCTTTCATATTCCCTTTCACATATCATGAGGATTACACTTTATACTTTCTTATACTCATAGGTTGGTTTGAGATTAACTTAGGTTCTCTTTATCATAATTTATAATGTTAGGAATTTTTGTGCCACATTTCCTATTTCATTATGCTCTTTAGATTGCATCAAAATTACTACTTGATTAGAGTAATTAGAAAGATAGCAATCTAAGAGTCCCATACTTACCTTGCCTTCAATACTTGAATACCTAGCCAGGGTATTCAAGCACTGAGATTAGGTAGTCTGCACTTTATTTTATATCATGTTTCTGACCTTAAACATCTCTTTTAATTTCTAAGATATAATATCTCTGGTTCTCTCCAGGTGTCTCTTTTACACCTTTTCCTCTTTTATATGAACATAAGAAATCACAAAACATTTTAGAGAATAGTGGATAGAATATAAATTCTAATCCTCTTCATCTCTTCCTCATGTACCTAAAGGTCTAACCAAAGGAAACTTAACAAAAACTATCCTTCTCATGATTAACATGCAGAATAAAGAGAGATTAGTTATAATGGAAAAGTTCTATTTGACCTATTACTTATTACGGGTTATCTGGTGTCTCTAGTTGACTCAAGGCATAGAGTCTAGTTGTTGCCTATTTTCACCCTCGTCCTCTACTACCTAGAGTAGATGAACCAATTTTAGACTCTTATCTACATCCTCATGTTCGACATCCTCCACGCAAATCGTTTCATGTACTCTAGGTAGTATAGGACGAGGGAAACAATAGGCGAAGGCTAGACTCTATGTGTTGAATCAACTTGAGACACCAGATAACCCATAATAGGTATCAGGTTAGATAGAAATTTTCCATTCTGACTAATCTCTCTTTATTCTTCGTGTTAATCATAAGAAGGATAGTTGTTGTTAAGTTTCCTTTTGTTAATGTTTGGGGACATGAGGAAGAAATGAAGAGGATTAGAATTTATATTCTATCCACTATTCTCTAAAATGGTTTGTGGTTTCTTCTGTTCATATAAAATAGGAAGAGGAGTAAAAGAGACACCTGGAGAGAACCAAAGATACTAAGTCTTAGAACTTAAAAGAGATGTTTAAGGAAAGAAACATGATATAAAATAAAGTGCATACTACCTAATCGTAGTGCTTGAATACCCTGGCCAAGTATTCAATTATTGAAGGCAAGGTAAGTATGAAACTCTTAGATTGTTATATTTCTTATTACACTAATCAAGTAGTCATTTTGAGGCGACAAGACTGACAAATGTACAATTTCTTTTTTGATGATAGTATAGTTTGACCACCATTTCTATTTCCTATAGGGGTATATGTACCCACCCTATTTTTACTTATCACCTCACTTGTGCAAGCTGAACTTCAGATTTTTGTTGTAGAGAGAGTTGCAATCAATTGGTGAGAACCAATGATATTTCTCTTCGATCAGTCTTAGACCTCCATGTTCTATACCTTTGTTCTCTTTACTATTGATATGTTACAATCCATCTAGAGGCTTTCGAGCATAGATCTATATGTAGAACCTAGATCCTACATTCCCTTTGTGACCTTTTATCATATTTCTTTCCTTATAAAATTTCTAGGTGGTTTCTCTCTAGGGAATGGGATGTTGAGTCTTATGCCCTGTTATATTTTTTTCATCCATGTTTAGTTGTTTCTAAGCCATGGATTGACTAGTACATAATGTGTTCCTTGAGGAGGAGCTCAGATTAGATAGTTTTTCTTTGGTGAGAGAGTTTTCATGAAGCTTGGGGTGTCACTATCATTCTTTAGAGTGAACTTTTTTCTACTCTTGTCAGGAAAGTTATATAACCATTAACACATTTGTTTCTAACTTCATGCTTGCATGTCAAGATCTTGCATGTCAAGATCTTATTATTGCACCACTTAAATTTATAAAATATGGTTTCTATGTGTACCACAAACCTTAACCGACGAGTATACAACTCGAGTGTTGGGGTTACGTACTATGAATACCCCTTATTACATTAAAAGATGGTTGTTTGTTACTTCTCAATATAGTTTCAACTTTGGATGACTTCAAAAGTTAGATATCTTATCTTTCCATTATAATGTGATGTGCATGCCAGTATGGTGTTAACCATGAGGTGATCTTGTAGTGTCTCCTTTATGTAAATGGAGGTTTCTAAATGTACTTTCACCCAGTTTGGATATGAGTACCTAGTGTAGTAGCAGTTTTTCATCTTCAAGAGGATATGTTAACCTTGATCACATTGGAGGTTGAGTATGTGGATGATGTCAATGTGAAAAAGGTGTAAATCTTTTGTCTTTCATGTAGAAGTTAGATTTTAATGGTGAAATAGTTTATATATTTGAATTTAGTATTGCATGACTGCTTGATTTATTCTATTAGGTTGAGTCATATCTTGTTTTCTATAGACATAGAGTAAAACGTTAAACTAAAATAGATTAATGCAACATTCAGAGCCCTGAGTCCATAGATCTATTACCCTAGGTCATTATGGGGAGTAGTAAAACAAGTGTAACTTGCAGAACACTTGAAGTTTTGAGAAGATTCCAGAGGCATACATTACTTAATATATGGGGGCATTTTGGGTCATAATAACCTATCTTTAAATGATTTTGAGACTTAGATGAGATTGATGGTCTGTCAGAAATGTATGTGAAGTAAGATCTGATCCAGGTATATGGTATGGAGGGTTACTACGATGTAATTGACGCTATGACCTATGTACCCGTGGCGGACCTGAGTTTGGTGGTTTCACTTTTAAGAACATATCCATGGTATACTAGCTAGTGGGCTCCCTACCTTTTGGTTACCTCACCTTTGACCCGAGGCAGTGTGTACATGTCCAAGTAATTTGAATATCCTCAGATCTTGTAGGTATTCCTATGATGGATTGATAACATCTAGATAGAAGGTTGAGTAGTATGCCTTAGTCAGCCTAGGGCATATAAAATACATATTAGACGAGTAGCATATTTGACAAGGTTTACTTGAGCCTACATGATTGTGCTCTTGGAGTGAAAAACATATCTATACGCCCCAATGATATACATTTATATTCTATGAAATACCCTTGCACGTTATCCATAATTTTGATATGGTTTTGTAAGTTTGTATCTTTGCAAATACTTACTGCTTCATATATCTACATATCTAGATATCTTTTCCTTTTAAATATATCTGTCTCTGGTAAGTAATAGATGTTTTCTATGTTAAATCATGTCGTCGAATTTAAATCCCACCCCATGATTTTCCACACCTTTTAGGTGAGGGACACAACTATACAGACAATAGAGGAGAAGATCAATAAGGAGGAAGACAACCTTAGATTTAGAAGTAGGTGATGTCAGCATGAAGATATCTCAGAGGTAGTTGACAATTACATGAACTTCTCTAGAGTTAAGGCATATAGGGATAGAGTTCTAGATTTGGCCTTATACACTTAGGTTTGGGCAGTAATGTTTTGATATATCTATTTATCACCTTGAAGTTTTAACATGCATGCATGACCTTTAGGTTTGTATTACACGAGTTGTAGGAATTTGCATGCATGTTCTATAGTGACGCAACATATGTAATGGTTAAATCTATTACATTCTATCAGATTCTATAAGTGTAACATACATACATTTTGTAAGGAAAAAGCTTGTAGTTTTTCAAAACTTATATTATGTCATGATGGAATTATGTATGAACCATTTGATGAAGTTGATATTACCTGTGATGTTCAGACAAATTTTTTTACTTAATATTTGAATGTGTCTTGTTGGCTAATAATATTTGCAATTTAAATTTGGATTTTCAAGTAATATATTTATTTTATATTGGTTCATCACACTAATTGTGTGTGGTTGATTCCTGATGTCTGTAAATGAGGAGCAACACAAATTTAGATACACATTCTTTAGACATAAGGATAGAGGAACATTTGTCATGGTGAGGCGCCTCCATGCACATCAAATTCTAGAGTGTTGGTAGACCTTCTTATATTTTTCATGACTATGTTAAGATATACATATCACGAAATCTATGTTAGTATTCCATTCACATGAGAAAAAGTTGGAAATAATGTTAACATGTATAAGTCTATGGAGCATTTTTGTTATTGTGAGTGTCACTTTTATGTGACTCTCCCTAAACGTAACAATGTTATGGTAACTTACAGTTTCTTTCAACTTACTTATTCTTGGTGGGTGTTACATATATGTCATAAAAGGAATAGAAATGGATGACCATCATACAGGAATATATTCTCATGTTCTTATATTAAATTAACCTTAGTGTTTTCTTACGGTCAATAATTAAAGCTAAGAGAGTAGAAAACATATATTTGAGGAGTAAGGATCATAAGATGGACAAGTTCTAGTGGATGATAATATCATATGAAATATGTACTAGGAATATGTGTCAATCTACATAAGATCTAATAGGTTAACTTCACAATAGAAAGTGATAGGACATCCTCATTTTCCAACAGTTTATGTCCCGAGACTCAAATCAAAGGTTGATTAAAATGGTATGATATGAGATTGGTATACTTATTATGAATATCATATTATTTTTGGTAGAAGTTTTATGTGATATGTATGCTAGTAGGGCATATGAGAGTTGCACAGTTTGATCTGACAACTCCGAATTTTTTCCCAAACAATAGAAATGCGGTGATGTTATAAATGAGAGCCTATATTGGGGATCTTTAATAGATAGAGATGTAATACTATATAAATATTGAATAAATGGTTAATAGTAGATTATGTCAACTATGATGACTAAGATAAATGACATATTTTTGAAATAATGAGTGGAATTGAGATCGTGATTAAGGGTTGTATAGTTTTCGTTCAAATATTTCAAATAGTATGAACTTAAATGGTGGTTCTCTTATGCATGCTTTTCATCACACATTTTTCTGCGAATTATTAAGCTTGTCACATAGAAATACCCCTTTCATCTCTTGAAAATTGCACAAATTGATATTTTCTTGTTTTTATCATAAATCTGACAATCATGTGCATTTTAATGCAGATCCAGGATCTGAGCCGATCGACTGGTATCTTCAACCGATCGTCTCACTGCATTCAACCGATCGTCTGACTATCTGAAACGCTCAGTTCGCCTTCAAAGCATCGATCATTCATTTCATCAGACGACGGCTGAGATCGTCCGATTCCAGCTACCATACGCCCAGCTGACACCCATTGCTGAGCAACACTGAGCGGTTTCAACGCGCCGCCACCCTAATTAGGGTTGGCAGCCGACCAATGGGCCGTGCGTTCTAGAACCTTCAAACCGATCGGCTGGTTGCCGAACCGATCGGTTGGCGGCGCGCAGTCAGTAGAAAAACCCCTAAACCTAATGTATTCCCTCCCCTCCTTCTCCTATAAAAGTAGGGGCACTTCCTCATCTTTGGGGATGATCATCGGGGATTTCTTTGTATTATGATTATGAAGCAACTAGTCCTGTAATCATCTTTTTATTATGCAATAAAGTAGTTTTTATTCAAGCACCGTTCTTCCATTCTTGTTCTTCCCACCTTAGTCTTAATCTACTTTTCTCCGTACTTATTTCTGGAGCAAGGAACAAAGGACTAAGCCATTTCATTGACTCTAGCATAAGGATTCATCTCCTGATTTTTGGGCTAGACTATGGCTTTTGTACTTTCTTCCTCTGTCTCCCCTTTCTCTATGTGTGAGTAGTCTTTTATCGGGGCAAAGGGGAATAACCCCTTAGCCATGGTTTTAACGATTTTTTCTTAAACGATTAGATGGTAATCGATTTTAATTGAATGATTGATCTTCAGATCGCATGTTAATCCGAATGGATATGACCATGGAAATCCGGATTTAGAACAATAAAATCGATTACATAGATGTTTTGATATGACCGTGGATTCTCGTCTTTTAGGTTGATAAACTAGGAAGCATGAGCACCAAGACCAATGGGATCATGTGGAGTTTCTCTCTTGTTAGTTTTTATATTCACAAACCTTCATCGAATCTTCGTTTAAGATTTAGTTGTTATCACCTAGGCTAAGGTGGTGAAAACCCCTACGAGCCTCGATTTCCTTCTCTTGATTTAATCACCGCATCCTTTGTTTGCTTTAATCCTTAGTCTTCCATTCATATAGTTTTGCTTGTGTTAACAATCTTTTTATTATTTCTTGTGCATGTTTATTCTTGTTAAAGTACTTTTCTTCTTGCATTAGTGTAATCACACAAAACCCCAACTGGACTTTACTTTCTGCTTTAATAAAAAGAAAAATACCAAAAACAAATAATAAAGTTCTTCAATCTTTGTGTTCTAAAGAACAATCTCTAATAGTTGTCCTATGGGATCGTCCCTTCTATACTACCCTTAAAACTGGAAGTAAAAAAGGTTTAAACTCTAGGATTAACCATCTTAGTGATTGATATTGCAAAACGACGACTATCAATTTGGCGCCATTGCCGGGGACAACGGATTGTTTTCTCGAACCCCAAAACAATTTTGAAAAACTTTTTTCCCTTTTTTCCTTGCCTTCCGAGTAACATTCCGGAAGTGTACTCCTCTTTCTGCCGAGTTTCCATTCCGGCAGTACGTTTTTTCTACACATGAATAACTGCTTTAATTGTGCATGCGACGCCCGAACGACGACTTTCAACCGTTTGATCCGGAAATAGAAAGGACCTTTCATCATTTAAATCATAAAAATATAGTGAGAATGAACGAAGACGAGGTCGCCCGTAGGATCGACCAAGCTCTCGCAGCTCAAAGAGAGCTCATCCAAGCCAAACAAACGGAAAGAGAAGCCGCTTTGCGAGCAACCTTTAGGGCTGAGCAAGAAACCATAGAAGTCGATAGGAGGGAAGCCGAAAGACAAAAACAATTAAAAGACTTTTCTGTTCCTAAAACGGCCTATGCACAACATCCAGTTATACCCCCTGATATTATTGCTCCACAATTCGAAATCCGAACACAATGGATCACCATGATGCAAGCCAACCCCTTTTCAGGCAACAATGGGGAAAGTTGCCAAGATCATCTCCAAAGGTTCATTGACCTTTGTTCTTTGAACAAACTCCCAGGTGTCTCTGAATATGCCATCTGTCTTAGGTTGTTTAAGTATTCCCTCTCCGGCCAAGCTAGTAGCTGGTACAACACCATGGAGAGTGAAGAACATGTCACAACTTGGGAAGTTTTACAAAGCAAGTTCCTTGAAAAATTCTACCCCCCGTTTCTCACCTATGAACTTAGGGGTCAAATAACTCATTTTTCTATGTCCCCAGGAGAGTCTTTAGGTGAAGCCTAGAAACGGTTCAAGGATTTACTTAGGAAGTGCCCCCACCATGACATCTCTCAAGCCCAACTCATAGAGATTTTCTATCGTGGTGTTGATGATGATACCAATTTTTTTTCTTGATTCCTCGTCTGGAGGAAATTTCATGCATCAAAGTTTAACTAGCGCATGGGAGGTAGTTAAACGGGCTTCCGAAATAAGGGCTAGAAGAGGGATTGAGGGAATCCTTAAGGTGGCGAAGGAAGAAGTTAATAATGATATCCAAAGCATAGCGGAAAGCCTAAAATTAATTGCCTTAAAACAAGATCGGTTAGAGTCATCGTTGGTCACCCTTAGGGAGTCACCCCAACAACTAAAAGCCATGGATTCCCTTTGTGGTATTTGCCAAGGATACGACCATACCACCCTCCATTGTCAATACCTCTACAACATGCCCGTGCAACCTGAAGTAGGTCAACAACCAGAAGACCTCAATTTGATTCATACAATACCAGGTCAAGGTTACTACAATCCCAACCAACCTAGAAATCACCCTGGTTTTCAGTATGGGAACCCCTCAGGTGCTGAGAACTCTACCCAACTTCAACAAAGGCCTCCCTACCCCCAAAGTAACAATTGACCACCACCTGGATTCCCATACAACAATCAAAGAAATTTTGGAAGTCACAAAAATCGACAACACTACCAACAATTCCAAAACTTAAACCTTCCACCCCAAAATCTAAACCAACCTCAACCTCCCCAACCACCTCAAAATGCCATCCCTCCTCCCCCCAGTCATCCTAGCTTGGAAAGCATAGAACAAACCCTCGTAGCCATTCAAGCCCATCAAAAGGCAACTGACGCACAGTTAGCCCGTTTGTTTGCCCAACAAAAACCTCCTACTAGGACTTTTGCAGGACAGCCTGAAAACAACCCCAAACATCCTGAACAACTCAAGGTAGTATCTACTCATTCGGGAAAAGTGCACACCCCTCCCCCTTCAGAAGAATATGCAAACCCACCTCTAGAATTCGAGGATGAGGACATGGTAGTTGTCGAACCCGAAGTCACACCCAAACCATCCATCCCTGAAAACCCTCAAGTAGAAGATGAAGAACCAGTTTACAAACCTCGACCTCCCTATCAAGCCCGCCTCAAACAAACAAGACTTGATGCCCGCTTCGTGAAATTTAGGGAAGCTATGAAAAAAATACATGTTGACGTTCCCTTCCTTGATGCTTTGGCAGACATGCCCGCCTTGTCCAAGTACATGAAATCTCTCTTGACCAGGAAGTATGTTACTAAAGAATACGAGACTGTTAAACTTGCTAGAACTACCTCCGACATCATCCTAAGTAAGATGCCTAAAAAACAGAAGGATCCAGGTTCTTTTGGAATAGGATGCTACCTAGGTGACAATGCTTGTAGGAAAGGCCTAGCAGATTTAGGAGCCAGTATATCCATCATGCCATAAAGTCTTTGCAAAAGACTAGGATTCAATGACATGTTACCCACAGCTATGACCATCCAATTGGCCGACTCATCCACAACTAAACCCATGGGAATCATAGAGGACATTCCAGTTAAAGTTGGAAATGATGCATACGTCCCTTGTGATTTTGTGATCATGGATATCAAGGAAGATTTACGCTACCCCCTCATTTTCGGACGACCCTTCTTAGCCACTGCTTGTGCCTTAATTGATGTTGAGGCTAGTACCATTTTGTTAAGACTAGGGAAGCAAAACCTAGAGTTTAGGGTGTTTGAAAGCATGAAGGGACCTAGTCTTGAGGAAGAAGTCTACCTCCTTGATTGCATTGATGAATTAAACCAACTAAGGCAAGAATGGGAATTAGTTGATGACCCCCTATGCACTGCTCTCACCATCCCCGCCGAATGTGATTTTGATAATGAACCAACAAATCAATTTAAGATTCACCTGGACAACTTTGAGGGAATCCCAGGTGTTGAGACTGAAGACCTTAAGATGATCTCCACCATAGAAGAACAACCTGAACCACCAAAGGCACCGGAAATGAAGGCTCTCCCCATAGGTCTGAAATACGTGTTTCTGGATGAACAACAATTATGCCCTGTTATTATCAATTCTGACCTTACCATTGAACAGGAAAACATGCTTATGGGAGAACTTATGAAAAGGAGAACACACTTAGGGTACAAAATGACGGATTTGGTTGGCATAGATCAATCCATTTGCATCCACAAAATCCCAATGATTGAAAATAGTAAACCTTCCCGACACCCACAAAGGAAACTCAACCCAAACATGAAGGAAGTTGTCCGTCTTGAAGTGATTAAACTTTTGATTGCAGGAATCATCTACCCCATCTCTGACTCCCCTTGGGTCAGCCCTGTCCAGGTCGTCCCCAAAAAGGGTGGAACCATGGTCGTTAGGAATGAGAAGAATGAGCTCATCCCCACCCGTACAGTCACAGGGTGGAGGATGTGCATTGACTACAGCAAACTCAACAAAGAAACTAGGAAAGACCACTTCCCTCTTCCCTTCCTCGATCAAGTTCTTGAATGGTTAGCTCATCAACAATACTTTTGCTATTTAGATGGCTACTCAGGTTTTTATCAGATTCCCATTCATCCTGAAGACCAAGAGAAGACCACCTTCATATGCCCTTTTGGTACATACGCTTTTAGACGAATGCCCTTTGGCCTGTGCAATGCACCAACCACCTTTCAAAGATGTATGTCTGCCATTTTTTCAGGGTTAACTGAGACTGTCATGGAAGTGTTCATGGACGATTTCTCTGTCTATGGAGATAGTTTCACTTCTTGCCTTGGAAACCTCTCCCTTGTTCTGGATAGATGCATCGAGTCACATTTAGTCCTTAATTGGGAAAAATGTCACTTCATGGTCAAAGAGGGTATTGTTCTAGGCCATAAGGTGAGCAACCAGGGCATTGAAGTTGACCAAGCCAAGATTGAGGTCATCACCAAGCTCCCCCCTCCCACCTCAGTCAAAGACATCCGAGCCTTCTTAGGACATGTCGGTTTCTATCGGCGATTCATCCGTGACTTTTCCAATATTACAAAACCTCTCACCAATCTTCTTCAAAAGGAGGTGCCTTTCAATTTTGATACGGCATGCATGGAGAGCTTTCTATGTTTGAAAAAGGCTCTCACCACCACTCCTATCATTCGTGCTCCTGATTGGGCCTTACCCTTTGAAATCATGTGTGATGCTAGTGATTTTGTTGTAGGTGCCATTTTAGGACAAAGAATTGATAAAAAAACACCATGTCATTTATTATGCATCCAAGACCTTAGATGAGGCTCAGCGAAATTACACAATCACCGAAAAAGAAATACTAGCCATTGTCTATGCATTCGATAAATTTCGCTCATATCTTGTTGGTTCAAAGGTTGTTGTTTACACTGATCATGCAGCTATTCGCTACCTGATGACCAAAAAAGATGCCAAGCCTCGGCTCATAAGATGGATTTTGTTATTGCAGGAATTTGATCTAGAAATCCTAGACAAAAAGGGCTCTAAAAATGTCGTCGCTGACCACCTCAGTAGACTTAGTTATAGCCCCATTGATGAACATCCCATAAATGAATCCTTACCCGATGATCAATTGCTCAAGGTTGACTCCCAATTCCCTTGGTTTGCTGATTTTGTAAACTATTTAGCTGTAGGTGTATTGCATCCCGAGTATACGGGACATTCTAAAGCTAAATTTTTACATGATGTCAAAAATTATTATTGGGATGAACCTTATTTGTTTCGGCTTTGCACCGATGGTTTATATCATAGTTGTGTGTCCCATGAAGAAAGCATCGCCATTTTAGAACAATGTCACTCTGGCCCCTATGGTGGTCACATGAGTTCCCAAAAGACGGCTAGGAAAGTCCTACAATGCGGTTTCTTTTGTCCCACCATCTTCAAAGACTCGTATGATTATGTGCTTTCATGTGACAATTGTCAAAGGACGGGTAATATTTCCAAATGTGACCAAATGCATCTCACCTCTTGGCAGGAATTAGAGATTTTTGATGTTTGGGGGATCGACTATATGGGGCCATTTCCTTCTTCTTATGGATTTACTTACATTTTAGTCGCAGTCGATTACGTGTCAAAGTGGGTTGAAGCCATACCTACTAAAACTTGTGACTCTAAACCCGTTAAGAAACTTTTTAAAGATGTCATTTTTCCTAGATTTGGTCCCTCACACCATCATTTCTGACGGGGGATCTCATTTTTTGGAAAAATGTTTTGAGGCTCTTTTGAAAAAATACGGGGTCTATCACAAAGTTTCCACTCCTTACCATCCTCATACCAGTGGGCAGGTAGAAGTATCCAATAGACAAATCAAATCCATTTTAGAAAAAACTGTTGGACGAACTAGGAAAGATTGGGCATTAAAATCAATGACGCCCTGTGGGCATATCATACTACCTACAAAACACCCATTGGCACCACCCCTTTTAGACTGATCTACGGTAAGTCATGTCACTTACCAATAGAACTAGAGCACAAAGCAAGCTGGGCCATAAAAAGTTTGAATTTTGACCTTTCCATGGCTGGAGAGATATGTTTTCTCCAAATGAATGAACTTGATGAACTTAGGATGAGTGCCTATGAAAATGCAAGAATCTACAAGGACCGAACCAAAATGTGGCATGATGGCCACATCAAGCGCAAAGACATTAGAGAAGGGGATCAAGTTTTAGTTTTTAATTTAAGATTGTGACTT
This sequence comes from Alisma plantago-aquatica, assembly GCA_963693085.1. NCBI lineage: Eukaryota > Viridiplantae > Streptophyta > Magnoliopsida > Alismatales > Alismataceae > Alisma > Alisma plantago-aquatica. The sequence goes on along the minus strand of OY856413.1, from coordinate 292,105,094 downwards.
TTCCCTGGAAAACTCAAGTCGAGATGGTATAGCCCTTACATCGTCAAGTGTGCTTATCCAATTGGCGCTTTTCTTCTCTGGGATAAAGTTCTGGGTGAGTTTAAGGTCAATGGACACCGTCTTAAATAATATATCACCACCGAAGATGTTGTCATTTCAGACTCAACCAAATTTCCACCTTTGTAGGATCTGAACCTCACTGACCCTTCCCCCTCCCCGGATTCCAATTAATCTGATCTTGGTCGAGCCACGACGTAAAATAAGGCGCTAGTTTGGAGGCAACTAAACACTATCTTCCCTTCTTGTTCGTTTTCTTGCTTTTGTTTTCCTTTTTATTTTTTTCCTTGTTCCTACTGTCGAACCAATCGTTTCTCTTTACCAGACGCTCGATTCACGGTAAGCAAACGACCGGTTCGGAAGCCAGACACTCGTTTCGCCGATTCAGCCGATCGTTTCTCTTATCCGGACGCTCGGCTCGTCCGAACGCTACCTCTGTCCTTTACTGTTTTACTTTTGGCGGCCAAGGCAGACCATCCGATCGGTTGACTACCCAACCGATCGACTCAAGGGTCCTTTGATCTATTTAACGCACCAGACGCAACGCCTTTTTCCCCTCCCCACAAACCCTACCCGTCCCCCCTTCGCTGTTCTCTCTATCGCTCGTCGGTCCCGCCGCCCGTCTGGCGCTTCAGCCGCCTGACCGGAGACGACGCCGCCTGACCGACAGGATCTCCATCACCGTCGCCTCTCAGTTTCTCAGCCAGACATCTCACCTGAGCTGGCCGTCTGGGTTTCGGGCCGCCCGCCCTCAGCCACCGCTCTCATCTGAACAAACTGCCTGCATGGTCCTCCGGTCGCCCGCTCAGCTTCGACTGTCGCCCGTCTTCCTTCCCAGACAATCGACGGAACCCGGGTCGCCACCATATCACCCATCCATTTTAGGAGCCGAAACACACGACGCATCCGCAGCTCAGCCGACCGCTTGTTTCTTCAGCCGCCCGACTGGCATGGAAGCCGCTCGTTTCGCTGACATCCGATCAACGTGTTTTGTTCTGCATCACAAACTCCTCAGCTTCTTCCTCGAGCGAGCTGGCCGCTAGCCCAGTCTCAGCCGATCGTTTGGTAGCTACAGTCGCCAGTCTCAGACACCGAGACGACCATTTCAGTAGGCCAGGCGATCGTTTGGTCCTTCAGACGATCGTTTCGCTCCCTCAGACGATCGTTTGGTCCCTACAGCAGTGATGTTCAGCCGCTTCTGCAAGGGCAAGGGCAAGGCCCCTGCATCCTCTTCCAGAGATCCTCCTCGTCGTTCCAATTCGCAGCCCGGAATCCGATTCCGCACACCCTCTCCTACGGGTGAGTCTTCCCCTGAGGTAGTCGAGGATATGCTTCGGGACATCGACGAGGCGGTTGATCTTCTCCGCGAGATGGAGGGAACTCAGAAGGCGGCCAATGATCCAGATTCGACCACCCCACGTTCACCCCGGATAGCACCTATTCCGGGCAGCTATGACCAGTTCACCAGTGCTGACCACCGCCAGCGTTATGAGGAGATGTTCGCAATTGGTGTTTCTTTGCCTCGTTGGGCGTGCGGCACCACCCTTGATACCTTGGGCATCCGCGATGCCGTCGACGACATCCTCCACAGAAACCACATCCTCAACTTTCCCTACCACGTCACCTCTGTTTACTGTGATCTTACCCTCGAGTTTTTGAGCACTTTTCGCAAGCTACACTGTTCTTTCGGAAACTCGAGTTGTAAGTACCGGATTTTTGGGTAAAATATGGAATCATCCGCCAAACAAATCACTTTCTTCATCCTTGATGGCAGGAGTGACTACTGGCTAGAGCAATGTATGGCACGGTCTCATGACTCCTACCCTGACCATTACGATATAGATAAGTTTTTGGCCGAGATCACCGGGCTTCTTCCCCATCTTCCTAGTGGGCCCAAAGCCTCCTGCATTCACAACCCAGTGGTCTGTTACCTTCACCGTATTTTAGCTTGCACCGTTTTTAGTCGGGAAGGTACTCAGGGCGCAATTACTCAAGTAGAGCTTTATGCCCTTTGGTGTCTTTTACATGAAGAGCCTTTTAATTGGGGCAATGCTATCATTGAGCATTTCGGTACCCAAGTTACCCGAGCCACTTCCTCTTCTTTTCGCATTGGCCACTATGTTACCCAACTCGCCATCTTTTTGGGTTACACCCACATCTCCTTTCCTCCCCTTGAGCTCAAAAATCACCTCATCAACACTCACTATCTGAAGAATAGTAGGTTCATCCATTTGGGCACCAAGGGCATTTATTACCTTTTGTTCAAAGATACTCAGGTGGTCCTCCAGCTTCCGTTACATTCGCGGTTTGCAGCAGCAAACTATATCTACGAGTTGACTGATTTATCGGGCCATATCCAGAGATTTTTCCTGGAGCATCCAGATCCAGACATCATCCTCGGGCCACAGCCCCACAGGAGGAGCCTCTCTTTAGAAACACACGACGATGACACTGGACCGCCACTGCCAACTTCCAGACGTCGCACCAGGCGGCGTCCAGATGATGACTCCGGTCCTAACGGCTTCTTCGAGATCCAGACTCAGCTGGATGAGATTCAGCACGAGCAGCAGCGATAGGGCCACCAGCTCAATCACATGTATCTGATGCAACGTTCGCAGGAGTCTTGGCATGTGGACAGTGGCCACTATGCCCCTAGTCGACCAGCTTATGACGAGTACAGAGCACAACAAAGTTATCCAGGCCATGATTCTCCTTATTGGGCAAACTACTACTCTTCCCACCAGCAGCACCCTCCACCGCAGTGACTCTTCCCTCCATCTCGCTCTTAGAGTTTGCTCGGGTCGAGCAAATTTTTAAGTCCGAGGTGGGTGTGGGTGGTACGTGATCCACCCTTTATCTTCCCTTTTCAACATTTCCTTCTGCATTTTTATTTGTTTGCTTTGTTTACTTTCAAACATAAGGTCTTTATCTAGTCGGCCGAATGTTGTAGTTTATCTTCAAAATCAATTGCATTATCAAAATCATTTCAAACAACTTTGCAATATCAAGTTCCCTAGGATCATGATAGCAATTTTTGGAAACGGTGGCAAGCCTTAGAGTATCAAATAGAACCAACTGCAGATTTTCTTAATTTTGGCATTAGATTAACTTATTCTTTTTACTCTCACATAATGTAGCTACATTCTCTTTCTATCTTCTGTGATGACAACTCAAAAAAAAAGTTTTTTGTTGCACGGGAAAATTAAATCGCACGCCAAAGCCTAAGTCTGGGGTGGCATGACCTTCTTCCATACCCCACAAAGGGGCGTACCATCAAAAGATGCCAAAAAGAGCACAAAAAAAATTTGTGGTCAATGTAATCACAAGTCCATGAAAAAAAATATCCCAAGTCGAATAGAGGAGGGATTTTTCCGTCACACCTCAAATTCTCTATTCCCGTGCAACAATCAACCTATGAAAAAAAATCGAAAAATGATGAGTGTCGAAGCGCAAGTTAGATCAAGATTGTCTTTACAAAGCATGAGTTTAAAAAAAATAATAAGTTATGAAAAATGTTTTCTTGAGAAACATGGTGCTTGCAATTTGTGGTTCTAGGAGATGGGTCACTTGGCCATGAAAAGGATATAAAAATTGCTAATCTAGGGAGGATTAACTTATTATTTCAAAATTCTTGGAATCTCTTTGATTTTTCAATTGCTTGAGGACAAGAAAAACTTTAAGTCCGTGGTATTTTGATGCATGCTATTCAGCACACCTTTTTCTGCGAATTATTAAGCTTGTCACATAGAAATACCCCTTTCATCTCTTGAAAATTGCACAAATTGATATTTTCTTGTTTTTATCATAAATCTGACAATCATGTAAATTTTAATGCAGATCCAGGATCTGAGCCGATCGACTGGTATCTTCAACTGATCGTCTCACTGCATTCAACTGATTGTCTGACTATCTGAAACGCTCGGCTCGCGTTCAAAGCATCGATCATTCATTTCATCAAACGACAGCTGAGATCGCCCGATTCCAGCTACCAGACGCCCGGCTGACGCCCATTACTGAGCAACACTGAGCGGTTTCAACGCGCCGCCACCCTAATTAGGGTTGGCAGCTGACCAATGGGCCGTGCATTCCAGAACCTTCCAACCGATCGGCTGGTTGCTGAACCGATCGATTGGCGGTGCGCAGTCAGCAAAAAAAACCCTAAACCTAATGTATTCCCTCCTCTCCTTCTCCTATAAAAGGAGGGGCACTTCCTCGTCTTTGGGGATGATCATCGGGGATTTCTTTGTATTATGATTCTGAAGCAACTAGTCCTGTAATCATCTTTTTATTATGCAATAAAGTATTTTTAATTCAAGCACCGTTCTTCCATTCTTGTTCTTCCCGCCTTAGTCTTAATCTACTTTTCTCCGCACTTATTTCTGGAGCAAGGAACAAAGGACTAAGCCATTTCATTGACTCTAGCATAAGGATTCATCTCCTGATTTTTGGGCTAGACTATGGCTTTTGTACTTTCTTCCTCTGTCTCCCCTTTCTCCATGTGTGAGTAGTCTTTTATCGGGGCAAAGGGGAATAACCCCATAGCCATGGTTTTAACGATTTTTTCTTAAACGATTAGATGGTAATCGATTTTATTTGAATGATTGATCATCGGATCACATGTTAATCCAGATGGATATGACCATGGAAATCCGGATTTAGAACAATAAAATCGATTACATAGACATTTTGATATGACCGTGGATTCTCGTCTTTTAGGTTGATAAACTAGGAAGCATGAGCACCAAGACCAATGGGCTCATGTGGAGTTTCTCTCTTGTGAGTTTTTAAATTTACAAACCTTCATCGAATCGTCGTTTAAGATTTAGTTGTTATCACCTAGGCTAAGGTGGTGAAAACCCCTACGAGCCTCGATTTCCTTCTCTTGATTTAATCACCGCATCCTTTGTTTGATT